>VXBB01022685.1:34275-45865 GCA_013399915.1 Illadopsis cleaveri
GAGTGGGCACCATGCCAGTGGGACCCCCAGCCAGCAGCACACCCCAGGAACCCCCTCCTCCTCCTCCTCCTCCTCCTGGCATGCTGTGATCCTGGCTGGCACTGCTGAGGACAAGGTGTGGGACACACCACCTGGAGCCCAGCATGTTGTCCCAAAAGTGTCCCACCAGCACCTGGAATGGCTTTGACAGGGTCCAGTCACACCCTTCTGGGGACCCCCAGAGCAATCCCTGCTCTCCAGGATGTCACACACATTCCAGGGGACCCCCAGAGCAATTCCTGCTCTCCAGGATGTCACACACATTCCAGGGGACACCCCAGAGCAATATCTGCTCTCCAGGATGTCACACACATTCCAGGGGACCCCCAGAGCAATCCCTGCTCTCCAGGATGTCACACACATTCCAGGGGACCCCCAGAGCAATCCCTGCTCTCCAGGATGTCACACACATTCATGGGGATCCTCAGAGCAATCCCTGCTCTCCAGGATGTCACACACATTCCAGGGGATACCTGGAACAACCACACCCTCTTCTAGGATGTCACACCTCCTCCACTTGCCCTGACAGCACAGATGGGAATGGACAGGCTCTGAGGACTCCTCCATCTGCCCTCCCTGACGAGGGGAGAGGCTGGGATTCAGGAGAGGCTGGGATTCAGGAGAGGCTGGGATTTGTTTTGGCTCCAAAGGGGGTTTGACACGAGGGTGAGATTCCTGTGACTCACGAGTGGCACTTTCCCCACCCTGGCACGGTGTGAGACACAACACAGATGCCCCCAGCAGCTTCCATGAATCTGCAGCATTCCAGAGGGAGCCTGGAACCCTCTCAAAGGACAGGATGAGGGAAAACAGTCCCGTTTTTCCTTTCTAACCCCAAAAATCCACCTCCTGTTTGCACAGAAAGGGGCTGGGATCTGATCTGAGCCCCCTCCCAGCCTGACCCTGCTTGCTCTCCTGGCTCCTGCTGCTGGAATCCCTCCTCCATCACCAAACTCCAAAGCACATCCAAGCTTTGCCTCCAACAGCAGGGCTCAGCAACCTCAGCAGCAGCCAAACACTCAGGGNGCTCTCTGCAGACACAGCAAGAGGCTCTAAGGTGTGCCTAGATCCTTCTCTTCTCCAGGTTGGACATCCCAAGCTCTCCCAGCCTGGCTCCAGAGCTGTTCCACCTTTGGAGCATCTCTTTGGCCTCACTCCAGCAGCTCCTGCTGTGCTGAGGATCCCAGCCCTGGATGCAGCTTTCCCACTTACATCACTGAACTCCAGGGGCAAACTCTCGGTGGGCTGGAGCTCGGCCGCGCTCAGGTACAGCTCCGTGGGAGCAGCTCCCAGCTCCTGGGGCACAGCCAGGACCTGCTCTGGCACGTACATCTGGGGGGGCAGCCGGAGGTGCAGGGGGCAGCAGGGCTCCTCAGACAGGCTCACGGGCACGGGCTTGTTGCAGGGAACTTCCTCAGAGCCCTGGCAGGGCTTGAACAGCGTCTGGTTTGTATCCTGGCAGATATCTGGGGAGAGGAGGTCAAGGAAAGCAGCAGAGACACATCCAGAGGGATAAAGGCTGAGAAATGCTCCAAAATCCCCCACAAATGGTGTTAAACCCACCCCTGTTTCTCCCAGATCAGGAATCCAAAGCCTAAAGCTGCACCCCAACTGCCCAGGGATGTGGGTGACATAATTTCCATGATGGAAAACTGGGACAACAGCCACAGTCCCCCCCGCCATGGGGGCTGGGAGATGTGGCTGGATCCCTGGAAACCACTCACAGATACTCAGCTGGATTTCACAAAGGCACAGGATTAACTTTTGTTTGCAGACATCCATGGAAAAGGATCAGCTCCAGCCCCACAGGCAGGGAGATCCCAGCACACACAATGCCTTTTCCACAGCCAGGAGTTTAGTTCTGGTATTTCTATCTTCCCACTGCATTTTCCTTCCCAATGGAAAACCTGTTCCTGCCAGAGGTGTAAATGGGATTTCCTGCCTTTAATCCCAAACAGAAACTGCTTCAATTGCATCACACTTGCAGAGCGATCCAGAGGCAGAGGAGCTACAGATCAAAACCCAGATTGCTCTGATCCCATCACCTTCCAACCCTTTCCTCCTCTTCCCACACCCATTCTCTTCTTCCAAGCACCATTCTGATCCCATCCTCCTCTTCCAACTCCATCCTCTTCTGACTCCATTCCTCCTTTTCATCCTCTTTCAATCTTTCTCTTCTTCCCACCCCTTCCTTTTCCAATCCCCATTCACTTCTTCCAAGCCCTTCCTCCCACCTTTCTCCTGTTCCACCCCCTCCCAACCAGGATTGTCCCAACCACAATTTCCTCACACACCAGTGTGAGGGGAAAAAAAAATCCCAAACCCACATAAAACTGGGAAAAGACACCGAGTTTAAGCCAGTTTCTCAAGCTGTCTAGGTTTGAGATTCACCCTTCCCTCCTCTCCTCCCTACTCCAAGGATTTCTAAGGAATCCACTTCCTGGCAGGCTGTGAGGAGCCATAATCCAGGCTGGCAGCAATGTCAGAGCCCAGCCCAAGAGAGAAGGACTTGGGACACCCAAGGCAAGATGTGGTGAGGGAACACGGGGTGGGGAAGGCAGATTTTCATCTCCTGGAGCAACTCCCAGCTCCAGCACCAACTTTACTGGTAGCCAAAAGCAGAAATTGCCAAGAGGACAAAAATCCAGGGCTCCATCTGGAGTCCCCCAGCCTTTCCCCATCCCTTTAGTGCCCTGTCACAAACAATCCAGCTCCTGGAAACAAACAGAGCCCAAGAGGCTCCCGAATAGCCACAGATGTTATCAGATGTTATCGGCTGCCCGAGGAAAAGCTTGTTTGTGTCAGCAGAGTCAGCTGAGAGCTCCCGCCAGACCCAGCTCTTCCCCTCCCTCCCGGGAGTGCCAGCTGCCAACAGCAGCTTCTCTGGCTGTTTTATGGGATTTCTCCTGTCTTTATTTTGAGGTCTGTGGTGTTTAGAGAGAAACAAAAGCAGCTTCCAGCTCCTGCTCCCTGCACAAGGCTGGGGGAGAGTGACAACTCCAGGGACAAAGCAAACCCAGGGGCTCTCAAAAATACACTCTCCCAAGAAATCTGAAAGCTCTGGAGCCCCCAAGAGCTCCCAAAAACTGACGAGACTCCTGCAGACCCAGGAGCTCCTACAGATCCAGGAGTTCCCACGACTCAGGAACTCTGATTAAACCCAGAGCTCATACAAACCCGGCACCTCCCACAAACCCAAGATCTCCCAGAGATCCAGAAGCTCCTCCTCACCCAGCCCTTGGAGCCAGCGCCAGAACTTGTCCTGACTCACCCCACTGCTCCCTCCTTCAGCTCCAGCCCAAACCTGGACACATCCACCCACTCCCACAAGAGTGGATGGAGCAGATGCAATCCCAGGGCAATGCTGGGGTCATGGATCCCATCTTGGGGATCCCAGTGGAACTTTCAGAGCCAGCTCTCCAATAGCTGAGGCTGATTTGGGAAGTGGAACAGCCCAAGGCTGCTCACACACACATACAAAAACCTTTTGAAAGGTCACAGAGACTGAGCTGGGCCACAGCAGCTCCAAACAGGCTTGGAACTACCCCTCCAGATCCTCCCAAAAATCCCCAAGGCTTTGCTCTGGTGTCTTCAGGTGGGGGGTAGGCTCTGCTCTCAGGGAACAAGGGATAGGACAAGAGGGAAGAGCCTCAAGTTTTGTCAAGGAGGGGGTTCAGGAATTTCTGAATTCATCAGAAGGAATTTCTTCCATGGAAAGGCTGATCAGACACTGGAAGGACTGCTCAGGGAGGTGGTGGAATCCCCATCCACATGCACATCCCTCACAGCTCAGGCCTGCCTGGATTCTCTGCTTCCAAGTGAAATGCCCACCGTGTCTGGATGCTCTGGACCCAGCAGGCCACGGCAGGACCAGCCCTGGGACCAGCCCAGCCCTTTGTTGCTCCCACACGAATTGGCTGTTCCATGGGATGGGAGCACCAACAGACTGGGAGACATTTCCTCTGGGCTCCTGTTTGAAACCAAAGGCTACAGCAAACCAATGGCCTTGATTCAGGGCCAGGGAGGGAAAAAGGGAGGCACAGGCACGGGGCAAACAGGAACCTGAGTGTCAGGATGAAAGGATACGTGTGAGGCAGTGCCTGGTCAGTGGGAGGGACGGGTTGGAGCATCGCACGTCATCGACAAAGGCCAAGCAGCGCTGGCTGGAGCGGGTGGTGTGTGCCTGAAATCACAGAATGGTTTGGGTTGGGAGAGGCCTTAAAGCTCCTTAAACTCCTGTTCCCACCATCAGGGACACCTTCCACTATCCCAGGCTGCTCTAAGCCACATCTGACCTGGTCTTGGGCACTTCCAGGGATGGGGCAGACACAGCTTCTCTGGGCACTCTGTGCCAATGCCTCTCCACCCTCACAGGGAGGAATTTGTTCCCAATATCCCACCTAAACCTATCATCTCTTCGTTTAAGACCATTCCCTCTTGTCCTGTCACTGCCTGTCTATTTAGAACTCCCTCTCCCTCTTTTTATTGTCTCCTTTAGGCACTGGAATGGACTCATTCAGACCCAGGAGCTCCCACAGACCCAAGAGTTCCCAAAAACCTGAGAGCCTTGACAAACCCACAAGTTTCCACAACCCATGAGCTTCTACAGACCCAGGAGCTCCCAAAATTCCTCAAGCCTCCAAATATCCTGAGCCCCCTTTTCTCCAGGCTGAATCCCCTCATCTCCTCAGGAGTTTTCCAGACTCTTTTTGTGCTCCAGTCCCTTCCCCAGCTCCATTCCCTTCTCTGGACTTGGCCCTCAATGTCTTTCTTGCTGCGAGGAACCGAAAACTGACTCCAGCATTCAAGGTGTGGACACCAAGAGCTCTCACAGACCCGAGAGCTACCACAGATCCAGAAGCTCCCACAAACCCAAAGAGCTCCCAACAAGCCTCAACAAACCCAGCAGCTTCTCCAAACCCAGGAGGGGTGGCAGCCAGGGCTGTCCTCGCAGGAAAGGTGTTACACAGGGCAACCTGCCAGGACCTGGGGTCACTCCCAGAAAGACAGGAGAGGAGAGGCACATCCAGGATGTCCCCACAGACCTGCTGGGCTGCACCATCCGTGGCCAGGACCCTGCGCTCCCGGAGCTGCCGGTGCAGCAGAGCCTCCACCCCGTAGCGCTGCCGGTAGCGCCGGAGGCACTTGAGCCGCTTCAGATTCTCCCTCTCCTTGGCCATCAGCCCCTCTGGCCCTGTCAGGAGGCTGCTCCCTGCAGGAATAAAGGAAGAGTCAGGAATTTCCACCCACCTGCCTGGTTTTTTTTTGCCATCAAAGGGCCAGGCCAGCCACAGAGGGCTTTGAGACCTCCATTCACAGGACCAACAGAAGCGCAGCTTTGGGCGACGCCTGGCGGTGCAGGTTCCATCCCAAAATTTATCCTGACCTCTCTCTGCATGCACCAGGAACACTTGGGCCCACAGAGTATTTTTAAAACCTCCTCCAAAAATAATTCAGCCACTCTTGTCCATTGTGATTTCAGCAGCAGAATAGAAACTTGTCAAATTCCAGGTCACTCCTGTGCAAGTTCTGGAAGCTTCCCGCCAGCATTCCTGGTGTAATTACAGGGCAACGCTCAGGATCTGCTTTTCTCTGACTCGTTTGCTAAAAAGAGTTCTGCAAAATTGGTATGTACCAAACTCCTGGTTATTTTTACTTGAGCCTGAGCTGAATTATGGCATTTTCCAGGATGAGCTATTAAAGGATGATGCTGGAAAAAAGAGTCCTTTGCTCTGCAATACTTGGGATCAGTTACACAACTCGGTTTTGCCTCTGTTGAACTGGGAATTCCTGCTTCCAAGAGCATATTCTGCACAGGGAGAATGCCAGCAGAGGCAGAGGGAAAGCTGCATCCCTGCTAAGGAGGAATATGCCAGTACAGCAGCACTGGTGTTACTGGAACCAACTCCTGTCCACACACCAAGGACCTTACAGACGAGTATTTTTTGTTCGTAAAAGGAAAAAACAGGAAATCCCAGTACAAAATAAGCACTTTTGTCTCAGAATTAACACTATAGCTCATTTCCTGCCAATGCTGCAAGCTCTGAAGAGCAAAGAAATGCATGAGCTTTGGAACTCCAGTGATACGGATCTCTGGGCACAGGACCAGCACAGAATCATGGAATCAAGTCAGCCTGGAAGAGCTCCTGGATCTGAGTCCAACCTGTGGCTGATCCCTACCTTGTCAACCAGAGTCCAATTGTTCCTTGAACACCTCCCTGAGCAGTTCCCATGCCTGACCACCTTTTCCATAAAGAAATCCTCTTGGATGCCCAACCCAAACCTCCCCTGGCACAGTTTGAGGCCATTTCCTTTTGTCTCATTGTTCTGTAGGAGCAGATCCTGACCCCACCTGGCTGCACCCTCCTGACAGGGAGTTACAGAGAGTGAGATGATCCCACCTGAGCTCCCTTTTCTCCAGGCTCAGCCCCTCCCCAGGTCCCTCAGCTCTCCAGACCTTTCTCCTTGTGCTCCAGCCACTTGCCCATGCTTCAGCCCATCCATGAAACACCTGCTCTGAGCGTGCCTGCCCTGCTCTGAAACCTGCCTCTAGAAAGGCCCAAAGCTCCTTTCTCAGCAGATTTCTGTGCACACCCTCAGAAAAGAGGTCTGGGCTCACCAATGGCCTCGTGCTCTCCCTTCCTGCTGTGCAGGAACCGGCGCTTCTTCTCCTTCAGCAGGTGCTGGAGCCGCTTGAACTGGTCGATGTAGAGGGACTGGAGCCGGATCAGCTTCTCCCGCATGATCAGAGCCACCTCCTCGGCTGTGTACACACCAGCATGCCTGGAAAACCCACGGAACAGGGTCTGTTTGGGAGGGTGCCTGGAGATTGATCCCCCCCAGAGGGTGTGGGGCCCCCTTGGGTTTGATCCTTGAAGGGTCTGGGGATCCCATGGGGTTTTTTTCGCTGAAAAGTCTGGGGGTCCCTCAGGGATGAACTCCCAAAGGGTATGGGGGTCCCTCAGGGCTGTTCTCCAAAAGGATGTGGGGGTCTTTCAAGGCTGAACCCCCAAAGGTGTGGAGTTCTCTCAGGATCAATACCCCTCAGGGTGTGGGGTTCCCTCACGACCAATCCCCCTCAGGGTGTGGGGTTCCCTCAGGATCAATCCCCCTCAGGGTGTGGGGTTCCCTCAGGATCAATCCCCCTCAGGGTGTGGGGTTCCCTCAGGATCAATCCCCCTCAGGGTGTGGGGTTCTCTCAGGATCAATCCCCCTCAGGGTGTGGGGTTTCCTCAAGACCGATCCCCTTCATGCTGTGGGGGTCGCCTGGGGTTGTTGCCACAAAGGGTGTGGAGATCCTTCAGGGCTAAACCCCAAATGATGTGCAGAGGTCCCATGGGGCTGTTCTCCTGAAGGGTGTGGAGGTCTCTCAAGGCTGAACCTCTAAAGGTTGGGGGGGAAGTCTCTCAGGATTACTCTTCCAAAGGGTTTGGGGGTGCCTTAGGGCTGATCCCCAAAAGGATTTGGGAGACCCTCAAGGCTTGATTCTCTGAATCTGTGGGGCTCTCTCAAGACTATTATTATGTGGGGGTCCCTCTGGGCTGTTCCCCCCCCACAAACAACACTGATGTTATTGGGAACACTCTGGGTTACACCATCAACTGATGAGCTGAAATACTCAAATTCAGGCTTTTTTTAAGAGGTGGGATCACCCAGAGAAGCTGCTGAGCGATCCACTCCACTCTGGAAGAGGATGAGCAGCAAGTGCTTCCCAGAAAACCCCAGCTCCAGGACCTGAGAGTATCCACAGCCAACAAACCACATGGGCATAAATCCATGAGAAACCACTGACAGTGTCACGTTTGGAACACAACCACTGTCCCCTGGAGCCACAGTGAGCCCAGAACAGGGAACATCTGGAATCTCAGTATCCCAGAGTTTGGAAAAGCTCTCCAGGATTGAGTCCAACCTGTGACCAACCCCCATGAGAGCCCTGAGTGCCACATCCAGTCATTCCTTGGATATCTCCAGGGGTGGGGACTCCATCACCTTCCTGGGCAGCTCCAATGCCTGACAAATCTTTCCATGAAGAAATTCCTCCTGATGTTCAACCTAAACCTCCCCTGGCACAGACTGAGGCAATTTCCCCCTGTCCTGTCCCTTGTTTCTTGGGAGCAGAGCCTGACCCTGGTTGCAGCCTGCTGTCAAGGAGTTGTGGAGAGCCAGAAGGTTCCCCCCTGAGCCTTTCTGCCAGGCTGAGCCCCCTCAAAATGTAAGATGGATTTAACACCCCAGCCTACTTGAGGGGATCCTCCTGGTCGCTGTCGATGCTGTCGGCTTCACTGTCAGGGTCCCCACGCCACGTCTGCTCCACGGTGACAGGCTCCTGCTCACAGTCACTCCAGCTGTCCTCATCTGCAAGGCACAGCACCGGGGGTTACAGGACACTGTCCCACATCCCAGCATGGCCAGGGACACCCTGGAGCTCGGCCCCATGGAGCTGAGCTGGCTCTGCCTCATGCCAAGAGGGAATTCTCCACCCCAGGAAACCTCCCAGCTTGGAACAGCCAGAACATACTGGGAATAATGCTTCAAGCCCTCCCAGGAACCACGGAATTCCAGTGGTGCTATTTAGCAGCCCTACTAACATTTCCATGCTAAACCTGCAGGATCTGGGTCTGGCAGTGTGATTTCTCTGCAGGCAAGACACATCAGCCTTTACAAAACCCCAGCTTTTACTCCCAGACCACGGGATCTTTTTCCCACTGGACTGAAAAAGGGATATTGCTGGCTTTCCCCCACAGGAACAGAGCAGCCCAGCACTGCCTTTGGGTTTGATGCCTTGGAGTGGCTACCTAGAACACAGGCTGGATAATGTTAAGAGAATAAAGTGGGTATTTATTAAAGGTCTTCAATAGACACATCTTGGGCAGTCAGAAGCCTCCCAGAGGCTACAACCAAGATGGACAATGGTCATGAGTTTTTCAGACAGAGATAAGTTTGGTCCATTTATATATCAGGGGTCAATCCTCCAATACAGCTTCAGGTAATAAAGTCATATTCCCCCATTTCACTTTTGTTCATGCTTTCAGGGCCTGACGCTGTAGGGTGTCCTTGAATTTCAGGCCTAGAGGAATTGTTTTGTCTGACCAAAATGCAAAGGCAGTAGCTGACACTTTTTATGCAGTTTAGAGTTATGCACTAATGCAGTTCAAGATTTGAAAAACATAAAGGCTAAAATCTCAATGCCTGAGGTTCAATCCTTACCCAGGATGCGGCTGGCCTCGCTCCTGCTGCTCTCTGTGCTCTGGGAGCCCAGCTCTGCCCGGGCATAGGAGCTCAGCTGGCACAGGAGGGTCTCGCCCACGGGCCCGGGGTTGGATTTCTTCACCTGAGCCTGGAGCGCCAGCGCGTTCCGTCGGGCGTGCTCCGCGCAGAACGAGGTGCTGCGGGACAAACCACGGGCTCAGTACAGCACCCAGCCAGCCAGGCAAACAATCACAGAGTAATCTGGGTAGGAAGAACCTAAAAGCTGATCTGAGCCCCCTCCCAGCCTGATCCCGCTTGCTCTCCTGGCTCCTGCTGCTGGAATCCCTCCTCCATCACCAAACTCCAAAGCACATCCAAGCTTTGCCTCCAACAGCAGGGCTCAGCAACCTCAGCAGCAGCCAAACACTCAGGGNCCCCCTTTTCCTGGCGCTCCACCCCTTGTAAATTGTGTCTCCATCTTTCCTGCAGCTCCTTCAGGCACTTTAAGGTCACAGTTAGGTCACCTCTGAGCTTCTCTTCTCCAGATCAATCCCAGTTCTCTCAGCCTTTCCTTCTAGGAGAGCTGCTCCATCCCTCTGCTCATCTCAGGGCCTCTCTGACCTCACTCCAACTGCTCCCTGTTTTTCCTGAGCTGGGGGCAGGGCTGGAGGCAGCTCTGGATGCAGGATTTCACCTGAGCAGGGCAGAAGGGCAGGGAACAACCCCTGGCACCTGGAATCTGCCAGAGGGAGCTGGCTGCAAGTCCAGCCTGGGAATGCTGAGAGCCCATCCACCACCATGGGAACATCACCTCTGGCAAAAGCAGCAGGGAGTAAAAAGAGCTTTCAGTTAAAGCCAGTGAGGTGGGTGAGTTTTTGAGCTTCTCTGCTTCCAAACATTCTCACTGGACTCTGCCTTCCCCACATTTTATGGCACAGGGACCAGGGTGGAGAAAACCACTGCCCATATCCCAGTAAATCCCTGGAAGCAGGGCTCCCATGAGGAATCTGTACTCCATCATCCATAACTGTTCCACCTTTTCCATCCCCACCACTCGAGCATTTTAAAGGCCTAAGAGAAGCAGCAGCACAAGCAGGTCAAAGCTCCACAGGGATCTCAGTGGCTGCTCTGGGGATTATCCACTGGCACAGGCAGAGGGATGTGCTGGGATGAGGGAGGGATGGCACACACAGATCCAGTGCTGGCCTTGGAGCACTGCAGCCACCTTCTGCTGGGCCAGGGCACAGCCCATGGTCCCAAAATAAATCCACAGAGTCTTTCCCCAGCTTCAAAACTCTTTGGAAAAAGGGAGATGCTTTTCAGAGGTAACCCAAATGCAGCAGCTGAAACAGAAGAATCATGGAATATCCTGAAAGGGACCCACAAGGCTGACCAAGTCCAACTCCTGGCCTTCAACAGGACATCCCAAAATCCCACCATGTTCCTGGGTGCATTATCCAAATACTCCTGGGGCTCTGGCAGGGTTGCAAATGTAGCCACTGCCCTGAGGAGCTGTTCAAGTGCTCAACACGGGGAAGAACCTTTTCCCAAAATCCAGAATAAATCTCCCCTGACACAGCTCCAGCCATTCCTTCAACAGGGAAGACAAAGAGAAAAACCTCCCCCCTGCCTGTTTTAATTCCATAGAATTTTGGAACTGGAAAACCAGGAGGAAAAGCCACTCACCCATCCTTCTTCTCGGGTTTGGGGGCAGCATTGGGACAACGCTTCCCATTCTTTGTGGACACATAGCTGCACTGCTTGAAGGGAGCATTCCTGTCCTCGAGGATGTGCTTGATGCAGAATTCCTGCCCTTCCAGGCGGGGCTGGGAGCAGGGCCGGGGGGCGAAGGCACAGGCCAGGGGCTCCTGCGGCCGTGGCACCGGGGTCAGGCGGCCCCGGCTCGTCGGCAACACGTGAATCCGGATCCTGTTCATGCTGACGCTGCAGGAGGGATGCAGAGCAAGGAAAGGGAATGGAATAAAACGCCGATAAAATGAAAAGTAGCAGCAAGAAAGAATTTGAATAAAAGTCTGACCGCTTCAGCAGAAAATGAGGCTGCTCCTATGGAGGTAATTCCCAATAACGCTCGAGGGAACTTTTAGCCCTAAAGAAATCTGTGGGGGATCCTTTTCTCTCAGTGCACCTCCAGTGCATCTCCTCGGTGCTCCCAGTGCTCATCGCTGCCTCTATCCCGACATATCCCGGTGACTCGTTCTGCCCCGCCATCGGTGTCCATCCACGCCTCCATATCGGTGCATCCTCGTTGCCCATCCCCCCTCAGCCACAGTCTATCCCGGTCTTTTCTGGTGCTCATCCCGGCCTATTCCCGCCTCTATCCCGGTATCCCCCAGTGCGTATC
>VXBB01022687.1:5040-17603 GCA_013399915.1 Illadopsis cleaveri
TTTTCTTTTTCCCCGACAATAAAAAAAAAAAAGAAAAGAAAAAAGAAAAAAAAAAGAAAAAGGCTAACATGGGCATTAGTCTTTACTGTAAATTGTTTGAGTTTTGCTTTTAAACATTTTACAATGTAAAAATGTCCATTTTATAATAAGATTAAATAAAACTATTGTACTTATATATTCCAAATCATTAAATCTCTCTTACTAAACTTGTTAAATAATCCCCAAAAATTTTACTTACAGGTTCTTTAACTGTGCACCTTTCAAGTAAAGTCATAATTAAATGAATTTTAATTATTTAGGAGCAGATACTGCTAGGATGAATTCAGACATGCAAAAGGAAAAAAAAACCAAAACAGTAAAAGTACAGTAATAAACAGTACTTTTAAACAGTGATAATAAACAGTGATGTAAAAATGAAATATTCTTCTGCAACTTCACTTAAGCTAAAGTTTGCTATTACTAAGCATATGGAACATGTGGTTAACACTAGACAATTGTTAAGTTTTATTTTACACATTTCCATGTCTCCTTACCTTCTGAAAGTAGAATCTGCATTATTGGACGGCCTTGAGAAAGTACTTCTGGCATTTTCAGCCCTCAAAACTTACAGTTTCATGATACTTGTAGAATAATGTCCTTTGTTAGTTTCCAACTGATTTCATCCATTTGTATGGTCATTCTGACTAACTCTCAAAATAAAATAAATTACAAAGAACCGAACAAACCAAACCAAATGAACCAAAAGAAAACCAAAACCAAACAAACAAACAAAAAACCCCTGAACCGAAACAGGCTCACTCCACTAAAAATATGATGGGCTGGTTTGAAAAAAAAATAAAAATCTCTAATCTGAAAAAAAAGGTGGCCTACTGCATCAAGAGCCAGGGACTATGAACTGAGAAGTCAGTATATCAGATATATCAAGTCTCCAGCCTAGTAGATTCCTGGAGAGGGGAAAATATTAATGAGTATTGCTCTATGTGAACTCCATTGGCCATTGGTTTCTTCTTTTTTTAACATTTGTGCGAAAAACTTTTTTGTTATAAAAATAAACAGGTTACATGGGTACTAAAGCTACAAATAGAGTATTACCGCAGGTACAGGTGGGATGTACTCCTCTACAGTAAGTGCTTCACCCTCCCTTTAGCTGTTGTGGTGGTTCACTCATATTCCTGCATTTTGCTGCCAGTGCACTCTGGGATGGAAAACATTCAACCAAGGAGTAATTCTGTCTAAAGTTCTCCTCTCAGAACCCAACACTGAAAAAAAAAAAGGCACCACCCAACTCTCAAACAAATTACTTTATTATTTTTTGTAACATTCTAAAATATTAATTGGTGATATATAACATTTGAACATATCTCCTTCTCTTTCCCTAGTGATGGATAATTGCTCATTTGTAAATTACTAGCTAGCTGTGCATGTAATCTGGTACATGGTAAGAAAAAAACATAAATATATCCTGTTCATAATAATTAAGAATTTAATTTAAGTTTTATTGATTTTTTTTTACCTAAGGAGTTGGTTTTTTTAATGTATTGGAAAAAAAAGTCTAAAAATACAACTCTTGATTTGAGAACGTGGTCTATTAAACATAGTAATATCCTGCACTAATTATCATGGGATAAATTAGATTAATTATTTTAAGTCTAAATGAGATTACTGCTATGCAAATTTGATTAATAGAAGAGCCCGTGGGGACAGTACATGGGTGGCTCCATTAGGCCTTTGAAAATGTTGCCTTGATGAAGCAAATCAACCTACATCCTCTATGAAGACCTGTAAGCACTGTCAGAGAGGAAAGTTAAGCATATGCTAGGACACTTTTTTGGAAGAAAACAAAAGATCCCCTCTGAATCCAGCTTCTGACCTGCTCTCAATATCATCTCACTATGATCAGAGGAATAGCAATGCCATCACAACACTGCAGGCAGACATGTGGAACTTATAGTTTCAGTGCTACTATTCTGTTGAAATGCAGCGTAAATCAGAGCCCTTCAGAGAAACAGCGTGCTGTCTAGGTTCCTTATAAAACCAGCAGTTTGCCATCTAAAAGTTATAATCAGTTTTTGAGTGTTTGAGTCAAGGAACAGTTTAATTAGGTTTCAATACTTTCAGTTATTACTGCAACAGGAAATTCTCAGGACTTGTTACTGAATGCATAATATGACTGATCTCTTTTACACTGACATGATATTATTTACTGAGCCCATCTTTACATCATCAGGCATATGAAAAGATTTAATTAATTAATAAAAGAAGCAAGAATTGCTTTACTTGACATTAGTGGAAGGAAATAAATAGAAGATTGTAATTAAAACCCAGGTACAGCTGGTGTCAATCTCCAGAACATTACTCATTGAAATGAAATTAGTGTTTTTATTACTAAGCCAAATTCAGCAATTTCAGTACTAGCAGTTCTATGTAAGATTTGTGCCAAAATATCTTTCCAGACTGGGGAGTGGAAAGATTTATAAATCTTAACAAATATAAGAATTGGAAAAAGTGGTTATTAAGGTTAAATTATGTTTAAGTGTTATGATTGGAAAGGAAAACTATTGTTATCAAGTAGTGTTATTTTAAAATCTAAATACTTCTTGAAAGAATTGTAAACTATATAAACCTATATACCAAGAGCAGCACACTGCTTGGGATCATCAAGTCTATTTCATGCCCTTAAAAATCTAATCAGCCAAATTCAAACCCAGGCTAGTAGCAGTAATATTAAAACAGAAAAATCCACCAAAAAAAATTTTTTTTTTAAAAAAAGGTAATTAATTTGCTGTAATATTTTTTTTTAAATAATTTTGACAGAAGAAAAACAAATGTCTTAAAACTGGCAGAAGGAAGGTTTAAATTAGATATCAGCAAAATATTTTTCATTGTGAGGGACGGGGAGCGCTGGAATAGGTTGTCCAGAGAAGCTGTGGATGTCCCATCACTGCAAGTGTTCAAAGGCCAGGTTGGGTGGAGCTCTGAGCAATGTGGTCTAGCAGAAGGTGTTCCTGTCCATGGCAGGGGGATTGGAACAAGATGATCTCTAAGGTCCTTCTAACCCACATCATTTTGGGATTCTATGACCTTTTAAAAATATTTTAAATAAATAGTTAGACATATTTAAAATTATTTCTAACTTCATAGTAATATTTTTTCTTTTTTTTGGTAGTATGTTACCACTGGTTTATTGCAATTATGGTGAAGAAATATTTAGAAAAACTGTTCTCTGATTTTAATCTGATTTTGTAACGTACCGTCTTCATCAGGTGCAAGGACTTTGCCAAGATTTGCATAGTCCTTGATAAGCTTCCAGAAGTGCACATAGAACAGCAGACATTTTCACATCCCAGGGATCCTTGAGCCCAAGCTTAGTGATCTTTGTTGCTCTTCCTCAAGGTTTATGGTTGATGACATCTGCTTTTTATTTTCTACACTTGACAATCAATTTTTAATTGCTAACATAACTGTGTGGATTGTGCTACAATCTTGTCAAATTGTTGTTTGTATTCAAGAATGTAATTTCCATTCTCTATTCTATCAAATTTGCACCCTTTTTTGTTGGTTTGTTGGGGGTTTTTTAAGTCAATGATTCTTATAGATTTTTTCAGCTTCAGTAAAAGTGATCCAAATGAATGACTGTATATACACACAATATATTTATTACTGAATGGAACTGCCCTTTATTCACTGATGCTAAGCATGATCAAATAGCAGCCAGCCCTGAATTCCTCTAAGTGACTATAAACTTTATATCCACTGGCAAATTAAGCTGTCATGGTGACCAGAAGAATAACAGGTCAGGATAGCTTCTATGTTTTCAGATTTTTTATTGTTCAAAGAAAACATTACAGCTATGGTTGATATCACTTTCACTTACATTTTACTTTTTTCTTAGGGAAAATACTGTTGTTTCATTTTTCCAACCATTTATGTTCTAATACCACTTTGTTAACTTCAGCTGATTCTTACTTGCTCTTTTTTTTATTATATAAGAAGGAAAATAATTTCTATGATCCTACTTCAGAGCATATTTTTTTGGTTGCTCAGATAATTTGATAGAATCCACAAAGGTAACTCAGAGGTAAGAGGGACAATCAGTTTTATTCACAAAAATCATTTTACGACTGCTGTGAACCACAGAAGGTGTAACAAAGACTAACACTGAACTATTACTATGTATTCTCTTTCAAGTTACCATCACAGAATGCTTTTGAAAACCTGTGGGATACTGAACTTTGCTTCAACAAAGTATTTATTGCTACTTGCCTTTTTTTTTTCTTTTGTTTGTGATGTAGATACTTGGATTTCCTTGAGAAAACAAAAAGTGACATGTGCTCTTAATGCAATCTGAGATTCTGCATTGTTTCTTTAAAAAACTGCTACAGATCTTTTCCACAGAAAAGACAAAATGAGAGTTACTGAATAGTTTTTTGCCAGTTGTAAAGAAAGGACTTGCAATTTCTATTCCCAAGTGTTATCACTGGGGCCTTAACAATTCAGGAAAGAGAGAAGCTAGATGAGTATTATGAGTTCCATTAGATGATTTGACAGGGTAATATTTGTGTCATGCAATTCATCTCAGGTATTTGACAGCTTGAGTTTAATAAAGAAAAATATCTGTTTCTTAAAAGTTTGACATATAAATAGAAACTTTTTTCTGAAGATCCAATATTTCCCTCCTGCAACCAAAAGTTTTGAAACTATACTTTAATTACAGTCAAGTTACAATTCTTAGTCTACAGATCAGAATCTTTCTTGCCTATATATTAGTGAAATAGACTGCATACATAGGTATTTGGCAAAAATAAGGGCAACTTTAATTTGCAGCATACTCCTGGATAAGCTGCCAGCCCGTGGCTTGGACAGGAGCACCCTGTGCTGGGTCAGGAACTGGCTGGATGGCTGGGCCCAGAGAGTGGGGGTGAATGGTGCTGCATCCAGCTGGTGGCCAGTCACCAGTGGTGTCCCTCAGGGGTCTGTGCTGGGGCCAGTTCTGTTCAATATTTTTATTGATGACATGGATGAGGCTACTGAATTTTTCATTAGTAAATTTGCAGACGACACTAAGCTGGGAGTGTGTGTCGACCTGTTGGAAGGTAGGATGGCTCTGCAGAAAGATCTGGAATCGTTGGATGGATGGGCAGAGTGCAATAGAATGAAGTTTAATAAGTCCAAGTGTCGGGTCCTGCACTTTGGCCACAATAACCCCCTGCAGCGTTATAGGCTGGGGACAGTGTGGCTGGACAGTGCCCAGGAGGNCAGCAAGTAGAAATAAAATTAAAAAAAAAAAACAACAAAAAACAAATCAAAAGCATGAACGTTCCTAATAAAAAGACCAAAAACCTCCCCCAAATCCCAAACATGAATAAATGACCATTCTCACTTGAAGAATATTGATTACCTGAATATCTGAACTTTTTATCTCAGCAACCCATTGATTTTGAAAAAAAAAAAAAAAAAATTAAACCGGTTTTCAATTTCCCTGTGATGCCAAAGCCCCTCATAACTTTGGAGAACAAGTGTTAATGAAAGGGAGGCCAGGAGTGTACAAGCCCTTTTGTATAAATTTATCAGTCAAACTCACCAATTTTGACATTTCAGTAAATGCTTTATCTGCAAGATAATCACTGTTAATAGTGATGATACCAAATGCAAATACAGTAATGATTTTTAAAAGAAACTACGTTAGCACAAAGACAGCTGTGCTTATTAATCAGTTTTCTCTCAATCCACCCCCAAAACATCCTATCCAAGCAAGTTAAATGACAATCAGTCTATCCAAAAGTAGTCACTATAAATTATCTCCTTTAATTAATCTTTTTTAAACAATAACACAACATGTCCTGACTAGAAGCATTTTGATCAGTGTACCAGTATTTCTCAATTCTCAACCTTTGACACTTTAATAGGCTTACTTTGCCATGAAAAAATCACAGGACTTTTTTTTTTAGAAGGAATATCTAGCAAAAATAGAATTGAATACTCCTACATAAAAGTTTCAGCTCCCAGAAATGTTAAAAACAAGTATATTTGGAGGAGATGGATGTGGGCAATGTAAATTTCAACTCCTGAAAATATGTAAACCACAGAAGTAACTTGATTAAGGACGTAGTTTTATTTTAATATCTTGAAAATATCTGGAGCTATTTTACAGACAGTTACTAGTATATTTTTCAAGTGGGTTTTCACTGTGTGCACTGGAGGACAGCTACACCTCAGGTATATGTAAGGAGAGGTAGCATAGGCACCCGAAGTAGCTGAGCTGCTGCAGAATAGTGTAAGCTGATTTATTTTGCTTCAAAGAATAGTGACACATAATCAAAGGAGAGTGACTTTCTTCAGTGCTGGCTATGGAATTTACTGCCATAAGTAAAAAAGATTAAGTATTATTCCCAGTTCAACCCTGTCATGTTTTCTCTTCTAGCCTCATGTCTTCCAGCTGGTTACTGCTGTAAACTACTTCTCCTTTGTGAATTAAAAACAAAATACATAATCATCCAAGGCAATTCGGCAACTTTGCTATTCTTCCAGGCTATTTGTCTTTTTTAAAATGAAATTTTTATTAGTCTTTGGGACCATCCCTTCAAATGACTACTCACAATGGTGGAGCTCATTCTTGAAGCAATGTCCATCTAAGACTGTGCATTGAAATTCAGCTAGCCTCAGAGCTGAAGCAAATGACTTCTTGTTCATTCATACAAACAAACTTTTGCTGGTGTCAAGCACAGTGTTCAGTAGCAACATCAATTCTCTCATATTTCTCTCATTCATTTTTATTAGGATTTTTCTCAGAGATTGAATGTGGGGAAATGTCAAGCCTTATTCAGACATTTAAAGAAAAAGAGGGTCACATCTGGCTAGTTGTCCTTTCAAAAGGAGTGCTTAAATTTGGCAGCAATATTCTTTCAGCAGTTCATCTAGTCTTCTGAACTTGGCTTGACCTGTACATGTGTCACTAGCATGTTTCATACAAGCATTCCTTTAGTTTTCAACTTTTCTCAGTAATTTCTTCTGGTGTCTCAAACACTTCTTTTCATTGTGGGTGTTAGATGTTAGATGTAGTATGTGTGAAATCACACCAGGTCACTAAAACAGCCAAAGCAACCAACTGTGACTTGCTGTTTCTACAGGATTCTTCTGAAATGCCCAGTGAAAAAGATAACATTTTTTCAAGTTTTCAATTCCTTAGAGTTCCAAAGAGAAGTAAAAATTCTACAGAACTAAAAATATGTATTTTTTTTTCTTTATGAAAATCAGAAACTATTCTTATGACTATTTGTCAAACAACATTCTGAGTACATGAGGTTGTTTGGGTAACTTTTGCACTTTATTCTGTCTTTTCCACCCTTTGCTTGCTAGGTTGTGCTCCAAGACTTTGTGCTTTGTCAGTGTTTCTCCGAGTTTCAATAAGTCTCTGTGCAACATCAGAGCAAGCTATTGTCTCAGCTATAACAAATCCAATTTAAGGATGGGATTAAGATTTTTTTCAGAGTTTAGACAATCTTGAATACTTATAAATTGATTGAAACTGTGCCAGTATCTCGTGAATTCTTGTAATTTTTTCTCTTTTTAAGTTATCAGCAAAATATTACCAAAATACTTTTCTCTGATATCAGTACAGAAAAACAATGCTGGATTACGACAGTTAATCAAAGAACTCCTTACACAAAATATTGTGTAATATCTTTGGGTAAACTATGGATCAGGTTTTCTTGACATTTTTGAATATTCTTCATCATCATCATCATCATCATCATCTAAACTTCTTATGCCAGGTTATTTTAAATGATTTATGTATATGTTGGATTGGAGAATTAACTAGATAACATATGAAGTTTCTCCCAATTCTATGACACATAACACAAGCAAATATTAATATCAAAGGCAAATCTTCCTTGACATCATTAGTAATTGATACTACTTTTGGCTTTGATTTTGCCTTTGGTTTGTAATTTTCATGAAATTAAATATCTTCAAGTACAAAAGAAAACTCTCAAATGACTGTACATCTAAAAAGTATTAATTCTCAATTTTGTGAGTCCTTGGCCCAAGATGTAAACATTGGAACAATAATCTATGAATTTGTGTTCATTATCACATCACTGGAAGACAAAGTTCAACAAGAGGAAAAACTGCTCGTAATTTCTGAAATTCCTGTGGACTTCAAAACATCGTAGCATTCTGGATAAACTGCTGAACAATTTCATCATCCAAGCTATTGCTTTATGATGCATTTACTGGGAATGAAGTAGTAGAGTGAATTCTTCAGAGTTGACCATGATCTGATACATTGAGAGCATAAAATAGAATGCAAGTCTGTTCCTTCTGCATATGAGTACTGGTGAGAAGCTGTTTCTTGAAGAAACTGGGAATAAAAACCATCAGAGATGGATAAAAAAATGATTCACCTTCATCTTTTTAGCCGTAACACTTTCTCAGTTTTGAGTTCTGTTTTGGATGTGGGCAGAGGGTTTAAGTCTATTTGAAATCAGCATATAGATTCAATTTACTGCCGGGGTCTGTGAAAAGGTCTTGCAGAAACTCATATCTTTCCTTATCCTTTGCTGAATGGTTTGAATCTCAGCGTGTGTCAAAATACAGCCTTGCAAGGCTTGCAAACTCAGCAAGTTTGAGATAGAACACATTATCCCTACCTTGCAAATACTTACTATTATTGGGAGGTTTTTCTGCAGCTATTATTACAGTTATTATTGTTCCTTTTCCCTCTTATAGTTTCTTATTTCCCATACCACCTGCTGAGGAGGTGATGGATCATCTGCCTCTGAAGGCAGCTGCAGTGCTATGCAAAACAGCTTAGTCTGTGGGAGGCTGAAAGGGTTCTATCAAGTAACTTCATATTCTACAGTCATGATCGTCCACTCCCAAAATAGTGTGTTCACTGGCTTCTCCCATTATAAATTTCAGAAATAATTAAACATTTTAAACACATTTATGTCAGAACTGAGTTCAATCTCACTGCCTGCACAGAGGTGAAAAAAACTGCTTTTGTTTTCATTGTGAGGAAAAGTTATTTTGACTTTGTCAGTACAGAACAATGGTTCAGCTGAAAGATGAAGCAAAATTGCTAGCAAAAGCAGTAACTCAGATGGGTAGCTGCAGTAATTGTTAGTTGTATTTGTTCCCATTTTAGCCTTCCTAAATTATAAAGAAAACCAAGCAAACATACAAGTAAAGATTCAATCCACTGAAAGGCATTTGGGTTTTTTTGGTAACAATTTTTAGCATCACATGTGAAATGGGATAAAGCATTGTGATTTTTTTTTCTAGGGTGATACACTTCCAGACAGGTACAATCTGGAGTAAGTTTGGAAACCTTTCAAGGAAATTAGTTTTCCACACCCAGGAAGACAGAACTGAATACCATCCAAAATTCTCTAAGTGCATGTCATAGAAATTTAGATGTAGAAAGGTTTGCAGAATACAGACTAAATTTACATTTTGCAATGAACCTATGACATGTAGTGGAAAACAAAATTGATATATATCCACACACCCTAGAAAGGCAAAATACCATGGATGTTGCCAATATCCCAAGCTTTTGCAATGATAGTATATTTAAGAAATAAAACTTCTAGATGATCTCAGCAAGAGGAACAAGTCCTGTGCTGCAGACCATTAAAATGTGTCATAGCTTTTACTCACAAGGGTTATAAATTAAATTAAATTAAATTAATTCATTATCAGTGTATGCTTCTGCATATTATTACAGGATTTACTTAACTGTGTATTTGTGTTTAATATTTTCCTCAATAATGTCTTGTCAGCTTTCGTTTCACTAGACTTGACTAACGTGGTCTTTCCATACCTCTTTACAGCTACATAAATCATTCCGCTAGTGAACCCTGGAAAATATCTCCCTCCAAAATATCTGTTTAATGAATATCTTGAATGCATTTTCCTATCCTTTCCAATAATATATAACTCACTGCATTTTTGGATAACTTTGATCTCATCATAGTACTTCCCTACTACCCTCAAACCTAAGGAAAATCACTTTCTCTTTATTATAGATATTTTGAGGCTAATATTATATAACATACAAATTATCCATTGGTGTAAGCTTTTAAATCTTCTTGAACTGAATTCTGCTAGCAATTGCCAAATGATGGGATATTGTCCTGTAAATTAATACAAGTTAGTAAAATATGTGGCATTTATGGGTACAGCAAGAGACTGCAAAAATAAATTTGAAAACAGATTATTTTTTTTCCTCATGGAATCCATGATTTTGAGGCTTGAATTCTCAAATTTCTTTAGAATTCTAATTATGGTTCTGGGATAATATATGGGGCACATTTGAGAGTGGGTCTCTAATTTCCTTTGCACTGCAGAACATGTCACAAGTGACTGGTTGACACAGTGCCCCATGGCAGTTCCGCAAGGCTTGCTGTGCAGCTTCCTCCTTTTGTACTCCATAGCTCCTTTCAGTCATTCGGATTTTATAAAACTGGATTTTTTTTCTTAAAGACTTAACTTTTCAAAACTCAAAAAATGGACCTTGATGGAAAATGTGTAGAAGTACAACTGCCAAATCAAAATCCTTTAAAAATATCCTTCTTTCAATCTCTGTGAAAAAAAATTAACTCTGTTTTGGTAAATCAGATCTTGTAGGTAACACATCACAATTCAATTAATTATTTGTAAGAATAGGCACTCTTAAAATTTTTAATTTTAAGAATAGGCATTCCTAAAAATTCTTATCTTGAGAGAAAAGGTACTAATTAACTCTTTCTTGCCAGCGTCTGAATGGGAAGTGATAATTAATTTCTCTGAAATTTTCACTATTCCTTAAGCTATAGCTAACATGTCAATAGCAATAATATGTACAGGTACTGCAAGGATTTAAACCAAAAGGATGAAATGTGCTTGAAGCCAAGTATTGCCACTCTAATCCTTTACTTGAGAATATTTAAATAGTTAATTGGGTCAAACTAAGAAATAAGTTTGGTCATTCTTTAGCCAGTAGAATAAATGCACTTTTACTGATTTCAAATATTGTTTTCCAGACGACTAGAGGACAGAAAATGTTAAAGTACAGGAAAAATACATCTGACAGCCTGTTAGTCTTTAATCTTTGCCTGTTTTCTCAAGTGAATAAGCATAAAATTACTTAAGCAGGTGTTTCTGTAAATCTTGTGATGTAGGAAGACAGTATATTGAATATCCTGCACATTCCTATAGTAAGGTGAGTTATTGATGTAAACCCATTGACTTCATTTTGTCACTCAATCATGGTGACTGCTCAGATAATGACAAAATTTTGTTGTTACTACTCTCTGTACTTCCTATAAATACTTGTAACAAACTCATAGTCAAGGTTCACATAGGTCTATGGCGTTTATTTTTAAAATGATGCTTTAATCTCATTTGTGAAGTTTAAAATAAGCATTAATCATAAACAAAGTGTGAAGGGAACCATTAAGATAAAGTTTGATTTGCTGGTTGTTTAGAGTAGCTTAGGGACCGATGCAAAATCAACTGGAACCAATAAGCTGACTCCCATTGATTTAACTAACAGTTTCTGGAAGAGACACTAACAACAGTTGCATTTCATCTCTTCTTAAACTCTTCAGATGATAAATAATTTACAAGACACATAATTTATAAATGTCTTCATTTTAATATTTCAGATGTTAGTAGTTTAAATATACAAAGTTAAGGAAAAAATCTTGGCTACAGTTATGTTCATGTCATCTCCCTGACAAACCCCATATTTTACAAAAGACTACTCTTACATAAAAAAAGTATGATGGAGGCCAGATACATTAAGTAATAATCCTTTATTTATTAGAAATACAGTGAAGAAAGCTAGTAGGATTGATTTTCAAACTAGAGAAGTAAAAAATTAGAGCTATGATTTTGTTTCTTAACACCAATTAGCTGTTTTTTGTCTAACACTTATAATGATAAATAATAACTTTAACAATTATTTTAATGCATATAAAATTTGTTCTGGTGAATTCAGATTGACAACTGTGTAACCCTTACATATCCTTAGGATACATTTTGTGGTTTAGGAATATAGAAAGTTTTAAGAAACACTAGGTTTGAGGCTGGGAAACTCTGTCAACTTGATTTTGGGAGAAGTTTTTAAAGTTTTAATATCTATCACCTCATGGTATTCTGACTGCAAACACAACAGTGTGGCCACAACAGAATGGGGATGCTATCACCTGCTGACCTCTTCTTTCTACAGTAAACTACAGGGCTTTAACTGAGCTCTACCATAATTATATATAGTAATTTTCATTAGCAAGTGGTTGGGTTTTATTTTTCTTTCCTCTTAGGAACTGATCTCTATTATTTTATAGAAAAGTAGATAAACAAGTAATGGCCATGATGCACTTTGAAATCTGACTGTGATGTTTTACAAATTAAACCAAATTACTTGTGGATAGTTGCAATTTTGCTAAACCAATTCAAAACCAAACTGAGATTAGTTTTGCACAACAAAAAGGTATTTTTTAACAACTGTTAAAATTTACTCTCTTCATAAAGCTACCTTAAAAATAAAAACAAAATATTATCTTTTTTTTTTTTTTTTT
>VXBB01022687.1:17674-45233 GCA_013399915.1 Illadopsis cleaveri
AAAAAAAATTTTCTTTTTTTTTTTTTTTTTTTTAGGTTATTTACCTTAGTAGATCATGATAGAAAGAGAAGAAAATATTGTGGTTCATTTAGAGCTCTTTCTGGTACATAAAAAGAAAAAAAAAAAAAGTCTATATTTTATTCTTGATAGTGACATCATTTCAGAGCAAAACCTAAACTGATTTAATGCTAGCAGCAAGTGATTTCAAGAGGTAAATCATGACTCAGAAATACCAAATAACATGAGATCAAAGTCTCAGAGGGACCTGGGAGCCTCCTGGTTCATTTGACTAGAGGAAAAGTGATTCTCAGTGTCTCATAGAAGAGCAATGCAAAAACACACGTTGAAAACACAATTGTTTTCTCAAAGTATACAGTTTTAACATCATAACTTCCATTAAAATCACTGTCCTGTTGGTAATTTCTGAAATAGGAAACAAGGATGGTATTTGTGAATAGCACAGGTTACACAGAAGGGGAATAAGTATAGGTTCAAATATGTGCCTGTTTGTTTTTATAGTTTTATCCTTTGAAATACATTTTTAGTCATTGTAAAGTTTTCTTATTTTCATATCAAGAAAGAAAGGACTGAGTAATTAAGTAGAGCCTGAATAGACCCTTCTTGCCAAACCCTCTGGATGTGCCAAGGCTAAAAAGAAGATTTTAAAGGGAAAACTGAGCTCAAATGGGAGTATGATCTATGAGGATTATAGATCTCTAGGAGGACTCTTGATGAAGAATAGTGTCAGTTTTAGGCATCAAAATCCATAAGAAGGATGTGAATTAGATTATCTGTTTAATCCTTAAGTATCACCTAAGGAGCCTGCTGGTATTTGATCATTGGCTACTGTGTTAAACTTCAGACAGCTGAACATTCCTGAAGGATTGAAGGAGGTCTATAGATTCAGTTACAACTAGATGTTTATTTCTCCTTTTCCCTTCACCTCTATCGTATTTCTGTAGAGAATTAAATTTGGGGAAATGGCAGATATCATTCAGTTCACTATTAAGAATGCAACATGGGAACCAATTTACAGAGCGGGGGAGGATATAGTAAAAAGAATGAGAATTGTTTGTGGGTTTTTTAAACTGTTGTTGTTTTCTTTGTTTGTTTTTTTTTAATTTGTTTGCTTGGTTGATTGGTTGATCTTTTTACTTCTAGCATCCCTGGATGCCTACACAGACATGAAGAAGTTAAGAAAAATTAGTCAGAAAAGACTCACCCCCATAATCATAACAGTTGTCCAAGATATGCAGTCAGCTTGTGACCATCTACATATGAAATAAACAGCCTGGAGAACTTCTCTGAGGACATGATGACATTTTGCAATGTCCACAATGTGGGGAGAATTTCTACCCATTTTTGTCCAGTATAGCTCAGCAGTGCAGACCAAACAGAGACTCACCACTGACTTTCAATCTGAAAAATTATTCTACCTGCTAGGTGCCTTTTTCATGGGGCCATTTAGTCACTTGCAAAATATGGTCTGACACCCCATGGGAACACAGTACTGAGTGTTTGCAGGTGAAACTAATGAGAAGTGATGAGTCTGGTATAAACTTACACCCTACATTTCTGCAAATGATCTTCTCTATGTATGAAAATCCTTAGAGAGGCAGTATGATTGTACATTATTATCCTTAGTTTAAAATATGTGTTAAGGACTGCCATTCAAGAACTGTATAGGGCAAGTTTAAATTAGTTAAGTACAAGGCAAAGAAAAAGATTGCTTTGATAAAGAGAGCATGATAAGTGATTTTTCCATGTGAAAACAAAATTATTTAATTGAATGTTTCTGTAAAGCCTGGTGGGTTTTTTTGTTTTTTTGTTTTTGTTTTTTTCTGTTAAAAAATGGATTTATAGAGCAGTTTCAGAAGGCTGTATTTTGTGTGGATGGAATAAAATTTCTGATATTTTCAAAATCTAAGTTTGATTTATTCTAGTATTTCTGAAAACACCAGAGATGAATGAGGTGTGTTTCTTATTTATTTGTTTATAGTAATTTGGTTACATAATTTTGCATTTAGTTTAGAAGAATAAAAAGTATTTATAAGAAATAGAGTTTCTGGAAAGTTCTAAATACAAGTAGAAAAATGGTTTATATTAAAATGTTTTTTTGCTTGGTGTATCTGAGATTTTCACCTGGCTTTTCCTTTGACAATACTCTTGTGTCGTTCAGACAGATGTTTGTTCTTTAACAGTAGATAAAAGGGATGGAGACAAAACTTCTGGTTCTGTTCTCTCTCTGTTTATGTTAATGGAAGTCACTGTAGAGGGTTTACCTTGGCTGGACGTCAGGTGCCCTCCAAGCTGCTCCATCATTTTCCTTCCCAGTGGGACAGGGGAGAGAAAAATAATATGGAAAACAACTAGTAGGTTGAGATAAGGCAGTTTACTAAAGGAAAAAAAAAAAAATATATAGAAAAAGAAAAAGAAAAAAATGAAAGCTTGCACGTGCATAAGTAAAGGGGGAAAAATTTAATCTCTACTTTCCATCAGCAAGTGATGCTCAGACACTTCGTGGGAAGCAGGGCTTCAGAACGTGTAGCAGTTGCTGCAGAAAGCAAACACTGTAAAATAACAAATGCCCTCCCTTTCTCTTCTCTCCCTAAGCTTTTATATCTGAGCTGATGTCATATAGTAAGGATTATCCCTTTGGTTAATTTGGGTCAGCTGGCCTGGTTGTGTCCCTTTCCAGGATGTTGTCCACCCCAGCCCCCTCATGGAGGGAATGTCAAGAGACAGAGCTCATGATGTGCCCACCTATTTTCTCTTTTTAAGCAACCAGTGATTTTCAGATGTCTCAATACTATTTTAATACATTAGTCATCTAGTGCACATAATAATTCAATTCTTTTCTCTATCTACAGTGGGAACTGCTTACTTAACTCTTGGTTCTACTTTTTTCAATGTTTGCAGTTTTGTTTTGTCAGCAAGTTTAAGCTTTTTGAAGTAGGATTGTCTGCTCAGGTGATTTATGAAGATTATAAATAAAGGCCTAAATACCCAAAGAAATTCCATCTATGATATAACTTCTCCTAACAAGATTATTATAGTTCTTTTATCCATCTGCATAAACTGCTGTATCTGCTGTGGTGCAAAAGTATGTGGTTTTGAAGCTTAGCTGGAACATATTTCTCTGCACAGGGGAGAAACTGATCATTGAAATAACATTTTATATTTTAATGCGTTCCAGCTGTGCAAAATATGCTTCTGTAGATCAGCTGCTCTATGTGCAGGTGAATCTTCATTGAAATGCAATAGAATTCAGAAGCTCCTAGAAATGAAATTTAGCTTTTTTTTTTTTCTTTCTTTCACCCATTCTGTGCTGCAAAGGCTGAATGTCACACAGCATACAAATAAAACTGGGAAAAATAACATAAAGCCACTGATCATTACCTGACAGTTGCTCAGTGAATAAAGTGTGTGGTCAGATATTCATCTAGCATTGACAGAGAGAATTGCAATGAGAGCACTTTAGGGAAAAAGTATTTCTCAATAGTATTTGCTCATGAGTAAATCACTTTTTCACACAGGTGACCCTTTGCAACTCTCTGCTCTGGGAAATGATTTTGCTGTCAAAATTATCACATGGTTACAGTTTCCAAAAAGTCCCTCTTCTTAAAAAAGAATGTGGAGAGAAAACAGGTTGCAAGCCATGCTCCCTATTCTGTCTGCAGTACACCAGTGACTTTTGAGTACCTTTCCCTTCTGCTGGTCTTTTGTCACATGACACAAATGCTGGGGAAACCCAAGTTTCCAGGAAAAAGTCTTTGGAGGTCTAGTGGCAAGGGCTCACTGCAAGTTGTTAGTAAAAGTAGTGTAATTTGCAACCTGCTTGGTTTTGGGACTGTTGCCATTGAAAGACAGAGATCCTGAGAGCAGGTCATGTGCTCTATGTGTAAGGTTGATTGGTATAAATATAGTTGACATTTGATTACTCTTCTGGAGTGAACGGACAGAGAAAACTATGAATAAAATACCTCTCAGGTATGTAAAATATAGTATTAGAGAGACTCCTCCACTGGAATAAAATGATTTTATTTTGATAATTAAAATAATAGCCTTTATGGACACCTGGATGTGCTCTTCTATCCACTTTATGGTACTACTTGCTTAAAATTAACTCAGTTATCTTAGGTCTATGCTGCAGGATCAGATTTTTTTCTGGCATGACTCTTCAGCAGCACAACAGTGCAGTACCAATGATTGTTATTCCAATCATTAAAAACTAGCCTTAAGAAACTGCAAAAAAAGAAATGAAATTACATGTAATTATGTCACAGCCATTTACTTCCCCTAACTATGCTGTTTAATCTTCATTTAGATCATCAAAAAGCTGACAATTTTGGAATTTCTAAGCGGAATAGAAAAAGAAAATAAATTCTGATCTTTTACCTTCACAAAGGTGCAAAGAACTGTTTGGTAATACTAGGTTTCTGTCTAGGAGGTGGTCATGATCCTAGATGTCTCTCTTCAGATATGAACTCAAAGAACTTTGATCCACTGAAGGTGTTTTGATGTAAGAAAAGAACAAAATCACCAACCAACCAATGAAAAACCATAAAAAAAATTAATTTCAATACATTCTGTTAAATATAGCATCACTGTATGGCTGCCACATTTAGAAATTTATTATAAATGTTGAATGTTGGTTAGGAAGTACATATATATATATATATATATATATATATTTACTAAATTAATTTGGCTCTCTTCCTTGCTAGATATGTGGCTCAGTATCAAAAAAATACAATTGTACTGACTATGGTCCTATAAAAATAAATGGTAGGGCAATTATGACTGAAGTAATTGGCATAATCAGGAAGAATTATTTTCTAAAATTTCAATTAATTAGAGCCTTTAAGTATGAATTAAAGTAGATAAAATAATTATAAATTACTAAGTGTTAATTGAACCCTGTATCANTAATTTGGCTCTCTTCCTTGCTAGATATGTGGCTCAGTATCAAAAAAATACAATTGTACTGACTATGGTCCTATAAAAATAAATGGTAGGGCAATTATGACTGAAGTAATTGGCATAATCAGGAAGAATTATTTTCTAAAATTTCAATTAATTAGAGCCTTTAAGTATGAATTAAAGTAGATAAAATAATTATAAATTACTAAGTGTTAATTGAACCCTGTATCATCTTAACCTAATCTAATAAATATCAATTTAAAAATAAACTCAATGCAAATTAATCTTCATAAGTCTTAAAAAATTATTCTAATCTTCATAAAATAGTTGTAACTTCATGTGATGCTCTTCTGCAGTTCCTTATTCAGGCACTCAAACAAGATTTACGGTCTAATCTTTCTCAGTTAAGAGCTGAGATGTTTATCTGAACTGCACATACTTTGTGCCCTCCAGCTCTTAGAATATGCTTTGCAGTAGAAGCTTTCTAATATTTTGCAGCTTGTAGTGATAAAACTCTCAATACTCCTCTGAGATAACAGAACTTCATGTTTTACCTTTGTACCTCACCTGTTCCCTGTTTTTTTATGGGTTTATTTTAAGAAAAAAAAAGTATGGTGAATTTGAAATACATGGGTTGGATGTAGATACTGGTGATGCTGGTATACTGGTATACTCTACCTAGAAATTACCTCAGTAAAAGCATCATTTCAATGAAGGACAAATTTATGTATATATCTGAAGTGTTGTATGAGAATCAATATCTTGCAGAATTGTTTTTGTGATTTCTTATATAAAAACATATATTTTCTTCAGGTTGGAAAGCATATTCATTTGAAAGTAAAGAAGTGTTTTGTTAGAAAAGAATTAGACTTAAATTAGAAGCAATCAGTACTTTCTTTTTACCTAGTGGGTATTTCTAGAATTCAGCTATAATATCTTCTGTAGAAACTGATATTCCTCAGACTGCTTTCTGGGATGGGATGATCAGAGCACAGAGCAGATCACTGAAATTGGAATAAGAATAAGGAAGAAACACATTTGTTGCTTCACACAACAGTTCCAAAATTCATGAACCTCCCCTCCTTCCTCTGTTTTGATTTTTGTTAAGGAGTTCGTGAATCAGTTGGGAGTCAGCAAAACATTAGCATTAATGAGTTCATTTCCACACAAATTGGCTCATTATCATGCTGACTTCCAGTGTTTTGTGACAGTTATGAACTCGGTTCTCCTGCAAGGAGTGCTCATTTTCTTGCTTCATTCAAAATGATGCAGGGTAAGGAGGTAAACGGAAAAAAAAAAAAAAAAAGAAAGAGAAATGGCCTATAAATGTATTTTGTTCATTGATGCAGCAAACTGTGTGGTTTCTCCATGGTTAGTTTTAAAGAACTCTGAGTACGGTATTTTTTTCATTTGTCAGAATCCACTAATTCTGCCTGGCAGTTGGTAAAAACTAATACCCAGAATCTTAGTTTGCAAATTACATTAAGGCAATTAAATTTCAATTTTGTACCAAAATATCTGACCCTAATTATTATAATTTCATACAATTACACTCAAATGGAAACACATTATGGGAAAAAAATATTTCCATAGTACCCAAATAACCTTCCAACAATTCTCTCATTAATTGATGCAGATTTGTGTTTTTACACAATGCCAAAAGTGTTTGTGCCATAGTTATCAGATTAATGATACTGCTGATCTACTCAGAACAAATACTGAATGTCAGGTTCTTGGTAATCTTTTTCAAGTGTGGCATTATGTTCCTTTCCCTTCAGAACACTCATTTGTTCTTTAATCCATTTGTAACTCACTGTGATTATGCCCAGCAGGTTTATGAACTTTATTACAGTTCTAGTCCTGCACATTTCTTTTGTCTCATTAAGCCTGATAGCATAAAATAGGTATAGATTATACCATCATCCCAACCAGGTCTTTAATGCAGGTTGAGTTTAGTCAGTCTGTTTTATTATGTCCTTTCTACATGTTAGGGCTGGAATGGTGTGAATTGTTCTGTGACCTGAGATTAGAGTTGACTCTTGGTGTCCTTTACTTTCACTGTAGGTCATGGTTGTGGGTATAAGTAGTTCTTTTTCCCCAGGGTCAAAACTATCACAAGACTTCTCCTGGCTTATAATATTTGCATTTATTACTATCAAAGATGACCATGGCAGTGCAACAGCGCATTCATAACTTTAAAACATCTATGTATCTCTAATACACATCACATGCTAATATAATATTCTTTAACACTTCTGTCCTTCCAAAGTAATCTGTCTGTCACAATGTAATAAATCTGTATTATCGAGTATTCATATCTCCAATATGTATTTTCTCAGAGTGAAGATCTGTGACCTTTATTACACAGAATGTCAAACTGAATGGAACATAATGGCCTTCCCTGTTCCTTAAATCACTGATAAATATTTATCTGTCAGTTTTAGGCTCCAAATAATTATCAAGTACATATCAAAATACAAGAAGTGATGCTCATTATTTATTGCCATATTTGTTTCCACTGAGGGATAATACTCCTGTTTCTACAGGAACCTCCAAACTGTGTATTCCCAATTCACTGCTGATTACTGCAATAATTGATAAATGTGCATGCATAATACATGACAAAACCTGCATATCTTTCAAACTCTATAATGCCAGTTTAAAAAAAAAAAAAGTGAATTTCTAAGAAGAAAATGTTCCAATATTTATTTAAGTAACTATAAAATGTTAAATTTTTAAGTAATGATGCAGGTTTAGGAATCGATATTTGGATCAAGCGTTATTGAAAAGATTTTGAAATATCTGTTTAAAAAGGCTTTTTGATACTGCTATTACCCAGCTGAGTTTCTAAATACATGTACTTCTGTAATGCATACTATGAAAAATTGTGCCATCTGTTAACTTTTTGAATGTTTTAAATGCTTTGGAAATCCATGACTTTTTTCTACTTTGTGGTGTTTTTGAGGGTTTATTTTCAGTAATGGACCTTGTCCGAAATCTTGTCTATAATTTACAATATCCCCTGTTATTACTGTAATGATATTATTGTAATGCTAAGATATTTTTCCCAAGGACATGTATTTGTTCTTATTGTGGATTAATCTCTACAAATCTATTTTTTGTCCTTTCCATTCTTTCCTATTACAGACTCTTATTCTCTGACATCATAATATTTTCCACTAATTCTTTAAATTTTAATAACATCTTTGAAGACAGAGTCAGTCTCCCAATATTATGGAAATAGAGGTCTCTACTACATGAGCATGGATGGTTGGGATTTGTTGTCCTTTTTGTCAGCAAGCGATTTTTCCATTTCATTGAGTTGCACTGCAGGCTTAAATATATTTCTAATTAAAAGTAGAACTCAACATTTTAATGCATTTTTTTCTATTAAGAATCCTTCTGGTTTTAGGAGTTATGGACTCTTGCACATCCACCTGTAATTTGGGACTTTTATAGCTCCTCTAGAATCATAAAGCACATCTGTTTAAAATGTTACACCATGCAGAGAGATTTTCTACAAACTGACTGATAAACAATCCTGCAAAATTTTCATTCTTATCTCAGTATCTTACTCAGCTAGCTTACAAGGACATCCAGTTGTTGATTTAATTGATAGAGAACCACATATCTTCCTGGGATTTGGTTCTGTATTGAAACATATATTTAAATTACATTCCTAATTTGACAATCATGATCTAAAGTTGAATATCATGCTGTCTTTGACAATAAGTTTCAAACAGTCTAAGAGGTTAAGAAACACTTCCTTTTTGTTCCAAGGATACCTACTCATTGGTGGTCTCCAAGCTTTCATCCTTATTTTTAAAACTAAATCTCATGAGTATTTTATGATATATCAGTCAGGGAGGCATCCTTGTTTCTCTGGACAAATCATTAATTGAGGAGAGTATTTAGAAAAATGTAATTGTTAAATATGTTTTCTGTATATGAAAGGTATTATATGCTGGATAGATTGTAACAAGATAAATCAGGAAAGTATAAATATCTACTTTCATATACAAATTGTTCCATATATATCTGATTGAGCATATTGTAGGTCTGTGTATTGGGTTATTAGTGAAGAAATAACAGGAAATATTATTCTTAATAAATGATTTAACATATTATCAATTATTCCTCTAAATGTGGTTGTATAGTTTTAAGCAGGTGAAATTTTATGTTTTCAAGGATTTGCAGTTTCAGCCTCAAGGAGGCTAAGAGCACTGTACTGTTTTGTTAGATAGAGATCTTCAAAGAAGATTCCTCCAAAAATCCTGATCCTGATCAGTCCGTTCTGGAAAGGAAACAGCAATAATGTGAATTCCATCCTGGAATTCTCTTTGGACAGAATAATCAATAATTTTAAATGAGACTTTTGCTGCAAAAGAACACTGAAAAATGTGAGAGATGTTAATTTGTCAAAAAATAAATTACTGTCTTGTGAATTAAAAAAAAAAACCAAAACAACCTGTTGTTCTATAGCTTAATTGAAGATTTTGTGATTAGTTATTATGACTATATTTAACATTCTACAAAATATCAAGAAACAATATTTAGTAAATGCACTTCATGTCACAGTAATAGGGTCAGTCCAATTTCTACAGAAAGCTGATGTTCTGTTTGTGTGCCAATTACTAAGCAGTGTGTATCCCCTCACAGCAGACCAAACGTTACAGAGAAATCCATTTGGAGTTGTCTGCGGATGTTTGAAGCCAGGATGTATTGAGTGGCACATGCTGCACTGCAGGACGTGCACACCATGCTTCCCATGCACTGTAGGATGCTGCAGCCACAGGACATGCCATGCCCACCCTCAGCAGCAGATAAAGGGGTCTTTGTAACTTGCTAACAGTGATGGCTACCTCGACAGGAGAGTGCGTACACTTACTCTTCTGAAATGGACACAGCTGAACTGAGACCTAACAAATTCTCTGCGCAGCTTGCAATTTCTCAGCATAGTCCAAACCAGAAAATGTTCAGACCTCAGATGTGCAGAGATTTTGTATAGTCTCAGACAAGATATACTCCATCAAAAAAGAAAACCAGATTCTGTGTAGCTTTAGACTTCTCAGCTACACCTGGAACCATCTATACAAGGGTTTCAGGCTGTAGCATCCATACAAAAATAAGTACCACAAACATGGAAATGGTGGACTAAACTCAGGCAATAAGTGTATATAAAAGTAGCATTATAGCAGTTTTAAAGAAAAAATAAAATGAACTGGTGATACATTTTACAGTTCTACTCTTTGAACATCACCTTTCCACCTTTCTATATTACACCTCCAAAGACATTGTCCCCTGATTACTGTTGCACTATTTTTTTGAATTGTTTAATGTGTGGCTTGCTTTTACAGCCACACTGTTTAGTACAAAAATCACTTCCTAGAGACTTGCAGATGTATTGATTTTGAGGGGAGTGTAGTAGAGAAAATGAAGCTTCATTTGTGGTGTTAATGGACAGAGTTTTCAGAAGAATTCAGCCCCTGCATATTCAGAAAAAAAAAAAAAAAAAGAAACTTCATATACAACAATGTGTATTTAATTTAAAATGAACCTGTACAGATTCTGAAACTTTGAGAGGAAAAAAAAAAAAATCTGGCTCCTGAATTTTGTAAAACAGTTTTTCTTTGGTCTTGTAAAATCCAGGCTCCTAGCACTGTTGTTTTGCTTTGTAAGCAACAACAGGAGGCACATTCAGTGTGCACTGCTCTTCAGAAAGTCATAACACACATTGAGCCAACAGAGCTCTACAGTGTCATAATACAAATTTAGCCAAAGTTCTCCAAGCCTTGTAGAAAAAGAAGAAAACTTGTCATAACAAATAAGCTATTTGTTCCATGGGACAAAACAAAAGGAGAAAGTGGAAATATGAATCTTGTAAATAAGTAGAACGGGAAAGCAGGGAGACAGTGGGACACCAATTAATTTTAGAAGGCAACTCATGATATTTTAGAAACAATTAGAAAGAAAATTATGAGGAGGACAGAAGAAAATGAAAAAAGAGGAAACAAAAAGTGCAAATAAAATTGAAAGAGAACTAAAAAAAATGACAGTGAAAAGAAATTATTTCAAAACTTGCTGAGGCCATCTTCCTCAAAAATTATGTAGGATGAAACGATAAAACACATTCACTCTAATATCAGTTTATATAGACTTAAAACTGGATAAAAGGAATACAACATCCTCCTCCAGATACTGCTATACATATTGCTTCTCAAGAAAAGAAAGTCCTGCTAAGAAACAAAGAATGCTGAAGACAAATCTATTAACTTTTTAATTACCTGTGTGGATGAAGCAAGCACAAATCATGAACTGTGAAATCACTTAGTATAAGAGTTTGGAGCAGCCAGGGGTTGTGCAGGGAAGTCTGTGTGTCTCTGTGTGTGGGTATGTGTAGGGGGCAGAGCGGAAAATCAGAAAGTATCAGAGTACTTTTATACCTTATCACAAATTTTTCTTCATGCAGAAGCCATACTTTCCCTCCACACACAGAAAGAGGGATCAACCAAAGATTTTTGATCTCAATCAACATCTTTTCTCCAAGCTATTTTCCTCAGAAATCTGAAATTGTGGGATGTAGCCCATTCTAATAGCTATGACAACATGGCTATACACAGGAGTCCTTTAATATATGCACAAGTCCATTCCATTTCTGCTGAGGTTAGGTGAAGGATGTTGATGAGAGTGGGAAATACTGTGGGTGAATCTCCACTCTCAGCAGGCTGTAATCTGGTCCAGTCAGCTCTACCCTCTTTTTTGCTCATTTGTTCGGTTGCTTTTTTTTCATCAGTGGGCTGGAGGAAATTGTTCCAACAAGATTTCAAGCTTCTAGTAGGCAGCTTTTCATTGATTCTTCCAATGATAAATGAGCAACAAAATTGTAAGATTTATCTGAAAAATTCCAAAATACATCTGTGTCTTATTGAAGAGTTATGATGCAATGATGTTCTCTGCACTCCTGTAACAGTAACCCTGATTAAATGTCATAAGTCTGTGAATGTTCTGCTTAGATCTTCAGTGAAGTCAGTCTGAAATGGAATTGAATAATTTCACAATAAATATCTAACAAATTCTAAGGAGAATATGGATGTCAGCACTGTGAGGAAACAAGTCCAGACAAAGAATTTAAAGGAAATACAAGGACCAGCTCAGCCACAGAGTGGTTTGCATGAATATCACAATGGAGATGATAACATCTTTTGTGAATGTTTGTAAATGTTCTTTCTCTCCTCTCCCATCTACCAAACCTGTGACTGACTTAAGAGAAGACGACTCTCTGACATAAGAAGAGAAGGTTACATAGATAGAGGTAATTGATTTAAATTTCGTAATAGAGTTTCTTTTAGTAGGTTGCAGCAGTGAATAGTGTACTCACAGTCCATTCACAGAGATAAAGAGATTCAAAGACAGGGAGCAGAGGAACGAATAAATAACATCCTTCAGTGAAACTCAGCATAAAGTTCATTACTAAGGATCCAAGGCAATCTTTATTGACAACTATTGGACAATGAAATCCCATGCTTTGGTAGATTTTTGTTCTGTAATATTGTCAGGAAGGGAGTAATTTTTTATTTCTTCTCACCCTCCCCCACTTTAATTCAAGTCAGGACAGAAAAAAATTTCTCTTACACGTGAAATTTTGTCTTCTTGTGGAAGCCAAATGAGAGGATAGCTGAACAGATGACACAAATTTGATTGCTAGTTTTTTAGCTTTCTTCTGAAACACCAAGTAGGATTTTTAAACTGAAACTAATAGCTAGACTAAGCTTAAGCCACTTCCCTGTGCTGAAAGAGCAGCAGATATCATCAGTAGCTCACTCTTTCCACCTTATTTTCCTCCTGCAATTGGTAAAGAAGACTTCTGTAAAGTCCAAGGTTGTGAGTTAGGATTATTGAAATGTTCTGGGGAGACAGATAAACCAACTATGTTGTTCTTGTCAGATGCTAGGTTATAATGTGTATTAAAGGTAACTTCACAGAATAAATGTGGTAACTTACAGCAAGAGTTGATGGCTCGTTCAACCTTTTCATGAGCCAGAGACATGCTTGGGGATCAAGCTCTCTCTCCAAGATGGCATGGTCAAGCACAGAGTTGCTCACTGCTGTAGGCAAGAGTCAAACCTACAGTTGGTCTTTCAAAGTGCTTTGGGAGTTGGTCCCTCTTGTTGGGGTGCAGCAGAAAGGAGAAGGGTTGTGTTGTTTTGCAGTAAGACCCCTGTCAATTTTCTCCCTAGAGACATGGTCTATTCCAATCTGATGCATCTTCAGTCTCCTGGGTGAATATCCTATCCTCCGTCATAAGACCGCACCCAGGGAGTTGTAGTTCATCAGATTCCCAGAACACACCCAGGGGTATCTGGAAGACAGTTGAAAGGGTCAAGCAGAGAACAGTGTCCAACAAAGGGGAACCTATGTCTTGCAGAGCACCATGCACAGGGAGCAGAATTCAGCTTTCCGAAAGTGAGAGTGTGATTTGAATAAAGGAGCAGTCATTCCACGGCACAAAACTCTCTGCATGGAATCCTGGTCAAGGAATTTGTATTATAGTACTTTATTTTATATCTAAATTACTTCTTTTCTTATAATCTCAGAATAGTTTAAGGATGGATTCTGTTCTTTTCATATTTTTTTTTCTCTTCTTGGTCAGTGATCTGGCTTCAAGCCAGGGTTTATGTTCACAACCTTCAGCAATCTCTGTGAGACTCTTTCATCTTTTATTTCCCCCACTCTGCTGTCTGTTCTTCCCCTTTACTACAAAAAAAAAGCCTGAAATGCACCCTTCAGGTAATTCAGGATGCCTTCAAGATCCTGAAGTTTGAAGTGCTCAGTAGTATATCAAAGGATTCATATTTTATAGGAAAATTAAATGTCCTCTGTTATCCAGCACCTTTCAACTCATACTCACATGTCAGAAATAAAGGAGCTGAATTCCAAGTCAGTGTGAAAGTTGAAATTAATTTTGGCACTCAGTTACCTATTAAATATGTCTGCAAATGAAATTAATCTGCAGCTAAAAATATCATTTCAAAAAGTGAAATAAATTGAGTAAAAAAAAAAGAACATTAAAAGAAAGGCATTCATTTTTCCCATTTCCTTCACTAACACATTCTCCAGGACTTCATACTTCAGCTTCACTTTCAGACAATAGTATGATTTTTCAGATTTGACTGAAATTTGGAACTTAATAGAATGTCTCTCTATATTAATGCAGCGAAAAAATTGAAGGTTTACCTGTGAGACAGACCCATCAGCTCACACAACTGTTAGATTTAATGAACAAAACTTTGGTTTGTTTTTGCAACAGTAAATTTGCAAGACTATCCATGACCATATCAGTGGGTCCCTAACAATGTGGAATGTGTTCATTTTTTGTGAACATTTGGTTGTTGGTTCTTTCAAGACTCTTTTCCTCTCCTTACACTGTCCTATCATGATACATCCCAGGTATTTCTTCTTTTCAGCAAGCTTTTTTCCATACTTTTGCCTGCTCACAGAAGAATCATCTCTCTTGGCCATGGTTATCCTCCAGATCTTGGTTTGCCTTTGAGCATGACTGGACTCTCCCATGAGCTGCCAGTTTGTACATGTAAACTTTAAATCTGTTCTAGAATTTCTTCTCTGTATTTTAAGGTGGTTTTTTTTTTCTATAACTGTATCAGTTACTTCACTACCACATTGCCTGTTTCTTTTATATGTTAAGCAGCAGATACTCATACACCTTAAGAACTCCTCTGTAATGGAGCTTGATTGCTGAAGGTGCCTGACTTTCGAATTTTCTGAGCACTTAATCTGTGAAATAAAGAATATTTTTTAAATTCTTCCTTTTCATATCACTCACTCCTCAGGACTGTAGGAATCTGAGGTTCTAGGTTTGCTGTGCTACATTTTGTGTCCTAAACTACCCGGTAAGAACTAAAATAATAATAATACTTATGCCCAAATAATTGTAAGCAAACAAAAAATAATATCAAATATATAANACTGCAAAGATTTTGTTTTGCTGAAGGCGACTCTTTCCATTAATGACTAGATCTTTTATTCAGAAAGACAGCTTGCCTTCTGGAGTCCCCAGTGTTTTTCAGACAATCTAGGTAAATATTTTCTGTATTTCTCACTATTCATATGAAACAGTGATTCTTGAAAGAGCTCAAGCCTTATTGCTTTATATTTGTGTTTGGTAATTCACCCTCCTCAAGCTTTGTACAAAGCTCCAGTAACTCCTGCTGATGTTTTCCTGGATTACTGTTCAGACTGGTACTAGGAAATAGCTTGCAATCAAGGCTTTTAAACAGACACATGAAAATGGCAGAAAGAAATTCCTGGGGATCAGTCACCCTCAAAAGGGTTTGTTTCTTCTGTTACCTGGATTCTGTGCAGACTCTCTGTCCCCTTTTTCAGTTGCTGAATTCATAGTGACAGCTATGAGTGCAAAGTCAGGCAGGCTATTCACAGCTGTGACAGGCTTTCAATATCTTGACGGTATACCAGTTGGAAAAATATACACTATAAAAGAAAATATTCCTCTGTTGGATGAATCTCTTTATCCAAATCGGGTGTTATGAGGCTGATCTTTGTCAAAAGAGTCTTCCAGAGAGATTGAAAGGCAACAGCAATGTGTGTCACCCCTCTGAACAACAGTGTGCATCCCAGGGAAATTCTGATTTCCCACAGATTGTCCAAGTTTCCTGTTTCATTCCCTGTTTCATAAGAGCAATAGTTTTAGATGAGTGCTTGCAGTAGGATCACATCCTACTTGATATCCTTAAAGGAAAAGTATACTAGAATTTTTAAATTATTTTTTCTGACAATCTATGTGTACAGGGTTCAAATTCACACGTTTCAGATGTCAGGCTCTGCACCTAATATTTTGTTATCGTTCAAACTGAACTTGTCAAAAATACTATATCCCAGTATCCCGAACTATAGTAGTATTATTATAGTATTATTGTGAAATGGCAACAAGGGAAGCTAGAGCAAGAGGGGAGGGGACAGGAATCTATCTAAGAATAGCTCATCCTTGTGGCAAACAATGATTTGGGACATTTTCCAGAACAGTAGAGATTTTCAGTTTTCTTAAAGAGTCTGTGCTTATTTTAACACTCTGCTATGCAAACCAGCAATAGCTTTAAACTGTATCAGAAGGAAATAATTTCATGATAGGGATTTCGGATATAAAAAATCAGGGACAAGACTTCTTAGGAATTTTCTCTCTTAGAAGAAAAGCAATGATCTAGTTTAAGTGACAACAAAGTCAGTTGTTTTTTGTTTAGTTTTCAAATACACATGCTGCTTTGAAATTAAAGCAAGAAAAATCAATCATTGATTAATACTGAGAAAATATCACTGAAACTCCATCACTGTAAATTGAACATAACACATATAATGAGAATATTGCATTGCCCATTCTCTCTTAACCTAAGCCAAAAGTCTGAGTAGGAATGACCTTAAGGCAATATTTCTCCTTGTGATATTTTTATTTTGGTGGGGAAAAAAAGAAAAAAAAAAGATAATTTTTCTTTTTTTTTTTTCATCCAGACGAGATCTTCTTGGGTTGATTCACTGCTGTATCTTGTGAAAGTAAGATTTGTTTTTTCTGCTTGAGCTCTCCAGCAATTCAACAAAAATGGCAGATGTTGTTACTGTAAGTGCATGAACTATCAAAAAGCTTTCAGTCATAAAGTCAGACATAAGAATCTGTGTTGAAAAGCTGCTAAGGATAATTTTCAAATTTGAGCTACTACATTGCAGCTTTGGAATACTGTTAGTTTTTGTTTATGTGTTCTGAAGCAGCTGTTGATTTCTAGACCTTTGCAGCCTGAGTTTGTATTGGTATTCACATTGCAGCATGAAGTGAGGATTTGGCAAATGAAGGCCTGACTGTCAAGCTGCTCCTTTGATTACAGCTACTCAGCTGCTGGTGCCACACTTCCTCCAGTGGTAAATACCTCATTTGATGATACTTTGTCCATTTAATTTTAACAATTTCTGCAGTGTCCATGAACATTCACTTAATCCAAATGTTTGTTTCTTCAAGTTTAGAAGCTGAGAATTCATTTTATTTTCTCTTGATGACATTGTTATGTGCAACCACTAGTATTGTCTACAACTGGGTGAAGTAGGGAGAAGAAAATACTGCTGCAGCCATCTTTCTGTTTAAACCGGACAAGAACTTACAGGAACTGAAGAAACATCCTTGAGATATAAATGAAGACTAAATGGTCCTCTTAGCCAATATCTAACTTCTAAAGGATAAAGTTAGATGAACTTAATCCTAACCTAGGAGAAAATATTGAAATAAATATGTTAGTTTCTTTTGAGGAGTTTGGGGGTTCATTGATATAGAGGGTTGACCCTGGCTGGATTCCAGGGTACCGACCAAAACCTCTGTCTCAGGCCCCTCTACAGATGGACTGGGGTGAGAAAATATAATGAAGTGTTCATGAGTTAAGGACTTGGAGAGATCACTCACCAAATACAGCCACAAGCAAAACACACTCAACTGGAGGATATTAATTGAATGTATTGCTAACAAAACCAGAGCAGGATAATGAGAAGTAAAATAAGCTGTTAAGAACACCTTCCCCTCAACCCTCCCTCCTTTCCAGCTGTACCTCCTCCCCTCAGTGGCGCAGTGAGACAGGGAATGGGGGTTATGGTCATTACATCATATGTTGTTCCTGCACTGCTCAAGGAGAGGAGTCCTTCCCCTGCTCAAGCATGGAGTTCCTTCCATGGGAAGTAGTTCTCCATGAATTGCAATGTGAGCTCATCCCATGGGCTACAGTTCTCCACAAACTGCTGCAATATAGGTCAGTCTTCCATGGGGTGCAGTCCTTCAAGGACAGCCTGCTCCACTCTGGGTCCCCCATAGGATAACAAGTCCCACCAGGAAATCTGCTCCAGTGTGGGGTCCTCTCTCCATGGATCTGCAGGTCCCTACCAGGAGCCTGCTCCAGCGCAAGCCTCCTACAGGGTCACAGCCTCCTCCCAGGCATCCATCTGCTCCAGTGTGGGTCTTCATGGAGTGCAGGTGAATGGATCTTTGCACCACCGTGGACCTCCAAGGGCTGCAGGGACACAGCTGCCTCACCATGGTCTGCACCACGGGCTGCAGGGGAATTCCAGCTCCAGTGCCTGGAGCACCTCCTGCCCCTCCCTCTGCACTGACCTTGGTGTGTGCAGGGCTGCTCCTCTCATATATTTTCACCCCTTCTCTTCTTTGTCTGCAGTTGCAACTGCACAATAACTTTTTTTTTTTCCCTTCTTCTTGAATATGTTATCACAGAGGTGTTACCATTGTCACTGATGGGCTCAGCTTTGGCCAGCACTGGGTCTGTCCTGGATCCAGCTGGCATTGGCTTTGCTGGACATGGTGGAATCTTCTGGCAGCTTCTCACAGAAGCCACCCCTGTAGCACTCCCCCTACCAAAATCTGGCTATACAAACCCAATACAATTGTTTAATTTTAATGTTATTAACTTTCCACCCATAATTCATTAATAGAAACAAATGTTGCATGTTTCTTTTTAATTTGTGAAATAAGATACTTTTTGTAAACCACTTTTATTTTATTTTCGTTCCTTTTGTCAGTGTTTTAAGAAGGGATACATGGAATAGAAAACAGAAGCATGATTTCTATGCAGCAATGACTTACATTAGTATAAAAGAAAATGTTTATAAAATTCTTGCTATCACCTCTACAATAGAAAATCATGCAACCTCAGCTAAAACAAAATGAGCAATAATAATGACAATGCTAGGTGAAAATGCATATGGTAAAGAGAAATCAAATATGCAGTTAGGAAGAGGATGTATAATTTATTTAATAATATTTTCTAAGCCATGTACAACCTTTGAAGTAGTGATGAATATTTCATAATTCACAAAAGCATCCAACTAAAATCTGTAGCTTGGTTACACAGCTATCATTTTGACTGAAATAAAATAAATTCTTTATTTTAGATTTAATTCTACTTCAGGTTTCTCTGAATGCTGCACAGAGTGACATCAATAAAAAATCAAGTAATGGTTAAAAATATATGTACTTTCTTCATACCCACAAATTGAATGCTTTAGTGATTTTAAAGGTTTTCCCACTCCCCAATGTTTTTATTATCCTTGACTGTAGAGAAGTTTACGTATGGCTCTACATATGGAAAGCTATTTACATATATTGCTAGACTCAGGCATGTCTACGAGGGTGAGGAAACTGCAGTGCTGTATTTCAAGCTCTATCTTTAATGCTCCAGGACTCAGTTCTGTTAGGGACAGCTGTGAGCTTGGAACAAGTAGTAAGGAAGAAAACTTAATTTCACAAAAAACCATGACAAATATTCTGTACATTTGTGACTCGTATTTGTAGGGAAAGAAATATTTTTACTCTAGTGAAATTTTGTCCCATCTGGGTAAATACCCTAAATGCTAGGCATGTGATGCGTAGATCTTCTAAAGGACAGTGTTTGCTACTCTGACATCACCTTGTTGATTTTAATGACATGTAAATTATATTGGCTTATATCCAAAAAGAGTTCCTGGAATAGTTCTCTGAAATGCTGATGAGCACTACTTATCTGAGTGGGAAAACTGAAAGTGTTCTTCTCTGCTCCCCTATGCACATGACCAATAACTGAAGACAATAGGTTTGAGGTTTTAGCTCACTGGAAAAGCCAGTCATCTGCTAGAAACATTTTGGAATAGATTCCAGTTCTGAGTTCAAGACTATTTAATGCACTAAATTAAATACATATTCAATGCCTATTGATATGAAAAATCCAAATTCACAAAACAGTACATACAATATGGAACATAATTTTTTTTTTCTTATTTCAAATATCAGTGACAGTGAAAAACTCACATGACATAAAATATGATGTAGAATAACAAAATAGAGTTTGTTTCAGTGAAGAAAAATGTATCAAAATGCATTTCACAAAAATCTATTACAATCTATCAAAGATATAAACCAAGTGAAAATAAAAAAAAAATTAAAAATCTGAATAAAATCTGAAATTGGAACTAAACCATGAAATTAAATAAGCCATTTTCAAGGAAGATAATTTTTATTCAATAAATATATAATTTCATAAAGGGAAACTGTACAGAAAAGACCAACTGGTTGAACACAGAATTCTGACAAATACACAATTTAAATAAATTACACTGAAAATGATGAAAATAAAGTAACCTTTCTGTAAGGGGAAAAAAAGTTCAGAGATAACCCAATTTCAGCTGTTAATGTTTTCCTTTTCTGTTCAATAGGAAATGCAAAAAAAGTTTTGCACTGGATATATCTCCCCTGTGCCAAATTTAAGCAGATTTTCATTATTATCTTCCATATTTTCCAATATTCTGTCCACTTAATGTGACACAGTTTGCAAATAATAATCAAAATATCTGACCTCAAGTGACATTGTTACTCCTCCTCATTTCATGGGCTATAGCAAGGACAATTAAACAGAAGGCTGAAATAACAGTAAGTTGCACTTCCTGGGGTGAAGGGCTAGATAATAAGTAAAAACTGGGACGTTTCTTTGCCTCCAACTCTCTGCAATATGTTCCTTATTCTGTGTGAGAAAATTGCTGTTTCTTTTACTGGAGAGCATCACGGAGCCATCTAAACCTGGAAACTAGATTTTCCCCCAAATCAGAAAAGATTGAAGTTGGAACACTGAAATCAAAGACATCTTATGCATTTTCTTTAGTTAGTTATTTAAGTTTATCAGAATTTCACAACTGGTTATCAGAAAAATAGTTCCATTATCTAGTTGATTATGTGCAAGTAAGCACATATTCATGGTAGGAAGCGTAGATATTTTTCACAAACAATGCTCCTTTATTACTCCATCTGGAAAAAGAAAAGGATTTTATTGCTTTTCTCACATGTAAGTTTAAAAAAAATATTTTATATGTACAGAGAGATGTTTCTTATCGCAATTTTAAGCTTGTGATAAACTATTAAATGTTACAAAATTTTGAAATCTTCCATTTCAAGACAGAGAAATGCTTATTTGGTAATGCTTCTATACAAAGCACAGCTTTTTAAACTAGTTATACATTGTCCCTGTTTCCAAATCAGCAGCCTTTATATCTTCATGTTTTTTCTGTGATACATATTTTGTTGAGGGACAGAATATACAATGTTTGACAGTGCCAATTGGGAAGCTGCAATGACATCATCCCCTTCTTTTTGCACACACTCCATTGTTGCATCTTTGCCAGTTACTGGAACCATGTTTTACACGATAACTAAACAGAAAATTTAAAAAAAACCCAAAAAACAAAAAACCAGTGCCTCAGGTAATAGCTATGGGGCTCATGAACAAAGGGAAATTGCATTAAGAAGGTACCTGCCTGAAATTTCTTCTTAATTGAGAATGTATGGCAGGTATTCCAAACGGCTACAGGGAACCTCTCTACACATTATGTGTTACCTAAACTTTGTTTTGAGATTTAATTGGATATTTTTACCAGCTAGAATATGTTACTTAGAGGGATGAACTGAGGAAACAAAAAAAAAAAACAAAAAAAAAAAAACAAAAAAACCCAAAAAAAAAAACCAAAAAAACAAAAAACCAATCAACCAACCAAAGAAACAAAAAACAAAATACAAAACACCACAGAAAAAAAAAAAAATAAATAGAAAGGTACTGAATAAGAAGATTCAGTGATGTATAGGATCTTGTGCCAGTAAGAGTAAGTAATAGAGGGCAGTATCTAAGAAAGGGGAAATCAGTACAATGAAACAGAATTTCTGAAGAGAAAACATAATTTTGAATCCAAAATTAATATTGGCAGATAAAATGAAAGTTTCTGTTATGAAGTCTGCACTATGCAGCATAAACTCCTACAGCACTAGAGCTTGACAATGATCAAAGTTTATTTTGCCAGCTTACTTGCACACCTGTGAATTGCTGATATTGACTATCTGAAATGGAGGTGTTGCAGATGGCAGCATGCAGGCAAAATACTTAACACTTTGCACTGAAAAGTATACAATCTAAATAGCACCCTCTCAATAATAATGAAAACATGGTTATGCTCTTCCAGCCTATTTTGCACAAAAATTGCTCAACCTCAAATACTTCTTGTGGAGCTTTTCATTTCAAGATTATGTGCTACTGGAAAGGACAGGTATATGATATAATGCAATCAAAGTAGCTGCAGAACTCTGCAGACTTTCATGATATCCTAGTAAGGAATACTTGCTGCTTGTTGAAATACATATTGGCATGACACCCTAGCATGTGCTAAGCACAGATAGCAGACTTTAGCTTTCGCACCCAGGTATTTCTCTTAATATTTTTTACCTAGGCTTCTCTTTACTCATTGAAATGACCAAAAGAATCATTTGACAGGGGAGAAACTCAACTAAAATCAGCCTAGCTTTGGAGAAAGGAAACTCAATTCCGTGAGAGACTGGACAAATGTGGTAGTAAATATCACAAAAAGAGTGATTTTTTTTTTTTAACAGCTGCTGCTCTACCACTACATTGGCTTAAGTTGTGGCCTCACATATCACATACCTCTAGGAAGTAAAAATAAAAACTCTTGTTTCAGAAAGGTCTTTATAAATGTAAAATTAAAAAAATAATAAGAAAATGTTGATTGCAGGCATTTTGAATCTGATTTAGCTGTGAAAGAGAGAGATCTCAGGACTTATTCTAAAAGAATATTCTTATTCCATCATTAGCAGTTAAAGAAAACAAGAAATATCAAGAAAATATATGCTATCCTCTATCATACCTTTTGTTTGACACACCTCAGGTAGTCTCTTACTACATTTCCTAGGCAGTTGCTGTCAGGATTGCAAGCCAAAGCCTCTCAAACTCTCAGTTAGCTTTCCATTGATACAGTGAAGTTTCCATAAAAGAACTGAAATGGAATTTGCTTTGCAGAGTATTTTTTCTCTCTTCTGAGCATTCTAAATATTAAGGTTCAGCTTAGTTTACCATAAAATCAAAAACCATAACAAAAACTGTTGAGTATCACAGAAATCTTTTGCAATTTATCTTTCATGATTTTGTGCTCTTCATCTCCTTTTTACCTTCAGATAGAAACAGCTAAACATTTTGTTTAAATTAATTTTTCCTGTTCCCATTTTTTTTTTCTGAATGTCTTTCCATTTTGTAAAAAATATCAAATCAAATCTGAAGAGAAAATGATCACGTGAAACAGAGTATTCTTTTTCTTTCTCTAAAAGAAATCTATTTATTTTCTCAATTTGAAAATGAAACACCAAAAACATTTTCAGTTTCTTTTCTACTTTTCTTCCTGTTAGATAGTAAACTGAGATTTCAATGAGTCACACAGCTCAAGGGTTTTTGCAAATCTTTTATGCTCATTAGGAGACATTAGCTCCCTGCTGTATGTTAATCCTTCTTCTGTCACTCTGTGAAAGAAAATCTCTCATCTTCAATCTTGACAGTGTGCTAATCTGTCTATCATCAGCCCTACATACCATATGCTGTACACTTGCAAATGCATTTCTGAGCTAGCTACAGCTGTAGTTAAGACATATGCATTCAGTCAACAGAGAAAAGGCTTTCTACTCAAAGTACAGTCTCTTTTTCTTCTGTTGTAGCCTTTTTGACCTATTTTATTTCACTTTGAAGCTTTTTTCATTAGCAACTGTGAAGTGTAAAAGGTATTTGCATGTACTTTCATTTTAGATAAATGTTTAAAAGTATAAATGTGTTTATGTGCTCAGCTACCTTGATTACTGGCTGTTTTAAAAATGCTTAGTGAAGCAGTAGATTTTGTTACCAAAGTTCCAGCAATGTCTTCATGCAGCTTAGTCAGAAATTAATCAAAAATTCCCACTTGATAGCAGGCTTTGGTGTAGCCAATCTAGTGAATCTCCTCAAATGTTCTGAAAAACAAAAATCTGAACAACAGTAAGTCAAGAGATTGGACACTAACAGAACAAGGGAGCTTGCAAACTATATGACATGTACATAACAGAAGATGCAGGTAAAATCCGAGAAAAAATTACACAAACCTGGATAATCAGATTTGTTTGCATTAGAGTCAAGAGAATGCAAGAGTATACCAGAAAAAAAATATTGCTAGAAGAGGACATCTTATTTTGGCTTTTCAAAAATCAAAGGAAGAGTGGAGTGAGCTGTTTGGTCTGAATTTTTAGTTCATTTGTTTTGGCAAGAGGAGTGTGAGGCAGGAAAATATTCATTGTTTTCATAAACATTATCATCAGTCTTTTGACATCATGCCTTCAACATTATGATTTTCCAATTTTTTAAAAAACTGCAATTATCACTTTTCATTTCCATACTAGAAATTTATTTAACCTATATGTTACAGAATTCNTAAAAATAGAAAATAATTTGTAGAAGCAGATTGTCCCCCCTGAAATGCATCCAGATGTGATTCCTTGTCTAGTGGGAACTCTGGTGTGGTTTGTTATACAGGCTTCAGAGTTGTCATGAATCTCTGTTTAAACCAGCATTTTTTAAATTGCGTTTCTCTTTCCACTCTGTCACAACTCTCCCTGGAAAAAAAAAATCTTCAATTCTATTGCAAAGGTTATATGGAAGTCCATATTATTCCCTCTGCTTCAACAAAACAGATTTTTGTGAGATTGGGTGAGGGAAAAAGCTTTTCTTTTTCTAATCTGCCTAGCTATGGAATATTTTTCTAAAGAAACCAAGTGCCAGTATAAGAAGCAGGGGGTGAGCTTTGTGGTTAATTTAAATTTTAAAAGAGGCAGGAATATCCAGGATATAATCAGTGATTTTTGTCCATATGAAAAGGTTTGAACTACTGCCCTCTTCCTTCCTCTGTGTCTCACCACTGTATCTATGCCATTTCTCTTTTCAGAAATGGCACTCTGAAGTGATCTTTCCAAGGACATTAGGTCAAGTTCATTGCTGGTGTAATATTGTCCTCAGTGGCAATTCTTCAGCTGAAATACAGGCTGGACTGAGTGCTTCATGTTTAATTAGCATCACTGTGGTACAGTGTGCAAAGTGATTTATTGTGCAAGATGATTGCTGTAATGTCACCTTTGTTCACTAATGACTCAGTAGTGTTTTGTCTCTGCTTAGTCTTATAAAGAAGGAAAGCTTGATCCCACCTGAAGGCAGAACTGAGATGTATGTTAGAGAGCTGCTAGAGTTACAGGAGTGTAAGGGACCTCTTCCCAATTCTATTTCATGAGAATAGACTGAGAGTAAGTCTGGTCTTTATTTTTTTTTCAAAGCAGAGCTGGAAGAACACAACTGGATGAGCCTGGCAAACACCAGAAGACTTGAAGCTGTCTTTTATCCACTGCATTTTATAAATCTTTGAATGGGAAATAACACAATCTTACAGAAACACCAACCCACCACTTGTGTCTTTGAACTTCAACTAGGCCAAGATTATAGCTGTGTTACTTTAGGTTCTGGTGTTACCCTCAGGGAGAAGATGTGTTCCTCCTTAAGTGCTTTGTGCTTTCTCCAGTAAGAAAAACTATCATGCTGAAAATAATTGCAGCTCTTATGGTAAAACAAGAAGGCAAGAATGAACAAAAGTAAAGGGAACAGTAATTTTTCGTGTCCTTGTGTTCTTCAAGACACAAAACTGTCTTCATAAAGTGCCTTCCTGGCTTACTGGAGATAGCTCTCATCTGCTTTTACAGCTGGGCATCTTAGAGTTTCTTCATGGTGCATTTTATTTCACATACTTTGCTAGCAAAGAAAGAAATTTTGTTTAAAGTTTGAATACTAGAGATAAATGTATGTTGTAATTAATTTATATGCTTACGGTCTGAAAATGAGTGACATTTAGAGATCTAATGCATACAGTTCTTTGCTTTGGGTGGTAACACATCACTTCTCTCTTCTGTTTTGCCCTGTTTTTTCCTTGAAAGTGATTGCTGGTGTCTCATAGCTCAGAAGGACAGAATTTTTCACTATTCTTACTGTCTCACATAAACACCTTTTCTTTGAAAATCTTTGTACTCTAAACAGTAAAGTTTTCCAAAGGGATTTCCCTGTCTTGCAGAATATCTTTATGCTTTTATCTTTTTCCTTGCTGTCTTCAGTTATTATGACTTTCGAGTTATTAGAAACCTGTAATTCCTTCTCATATTTTCTTGAAAATAATACCTAACAACATAGTATAAATTTGTGTCTGTAGTACAAAAAACATCACTACTTTATAATACAGTTATTAACAGCATCATGAAAAACCACTTGAAAGAATGAATTTTCTGCATTGTTTCAAAAGGATTTATTACTAATTCTCGAGTATGTGGAATTGGATATTGTATTATATTAAATAGAAAGAATTATTGTAATAATAAGATTAAAAACACAGTTACCTCAAAGTCTGTAGTTTGAAATTTCTGATGCAGACACAGTATGAGTTATTGTCTCTTAGGTCCCAAAGCAATGCTCAAACTTGATATATATAATTCCAATATTTATGTTCTATTCAAATATTATTTGAGCTGAGCATTAATCAATAAAACATCCCCAGAGTCAGGGACACAGCAACAAAAGATATCAGTGTTATCCATTCAACTTCCTTTCCTCAACACTTTGAGAATGGGAATGTGAGACACTGATAAATCTATTGTGACTTTAAAGGTTCTCACTGGATGCTACTGGTTGTAAGGCACCATGAAGTGCTGTAAGAAGTCCTATAGGTACAGGACTTGAACTACTCTTCTTCAAGCTAACATCAGAGGTCTGCACATCTTTGTAGTCTTTCATACAGTCAATCCCTCAGTTAATTCTTTTTGTCTGTTCCAATTCTCTTTCCCAGTGACTGAAGTGGCAGGCCAAACGGAGATCCACAGGCTGTGGTTCAACACAAGTAACACAGGCAAGAGCCTTAAAAGTGCTTTACTGCAATCAAAGCATGCATGAGCACATACAAAGTCAATGTTTCATACCTCAGTAATTCCATGGAAAAGACTGTATGTATATATATCACAGATTTCATTAAACACTAAAGCAATTCCTCGCTTTTACTTCTTGAGTCCAAACCAGATTCTGAACAGGTGAATTGTGTGTTATGTTTGCTACACATAAATGTATACATAATTTATATTCCATTTTGTTATACCAGTAAGGTCTTCTGTTTGGAGTTGCTTAAATATAAATAAAGATACATAGTGACTTGCTTCCTCCTCCTTCCTTTTACAATAAAAGAAACAATCAAGCCTGGGGCAGTGCAGCAACAATTAGAGCTTGCCTTCCTGACATGAATCTCAATGCACATGAAAATTCGGTGTGGCCCTTAGGTTACGAGTTTAACAACGCAGACCGTTATTGTGCTTAAGGGCAGCCTATTTACAATACTCATTATTTGTGTTTTCAAACCTAAGTCAAGTTTATGTAACTTACTTTTTCTCTGCTTCATGATTCTGTGGATTTGCATGTTGAATCAGTTTTCTTGCCTGCAACAATTAATCCTTTTGTTGCTCCAGACCAATTTTCAGTAAATTTTCAGATTTCTGTGCATCCATTTGGCCCGAGATGTGGAAATTATTAACAGGTTTGCTGGTGACTGAGATCTGAATGGTGGATATAATAAATGTTCTAATGGAGTGACAGTGCAATGTATTACCTTGTCACATATCAGCATATCCATATAGGTAAATATTTCATTATATATATATATTTATGTA
>VXBB01022687.1:56871-108121 GCA_013399915.1 Illadopsis cleaveri
GCTAGGCCTTATTTTTTTTTTTTGTTGGTTTTTTTTTTTTGTTTGTTTTAAGTTCACATACACTGATGTCTAAACTTTATCTAAACAAATCCCCTCCTGGCTGTATCTGCTGTGCTATCAGTTTGTTTAGAAAAACATGGTTTTAAACAGGAATCTAAGGACTAATCTCTACTGGATGACTTCATGTCTCTGAACAAATATCTTGGATCTAGATGTAGAAAAAGACTTGTGCAACTTTACACATTCGAGCTGGTATTATAGGGGCTAAAGGCAGTGTTTAATTGGGTGACTTTGCCTATATTTATTAGCACCTCAACCCTGCTGGTTTTAAGCTAGCTTTGTCCAACTGGCAATCATAGCACCAATATGCAAAAGTCCTAACAAGCAGGAGCCACAGCAGGATGGCTCCCGCAGCTCTGTGGTCAAACCTGCATAAAAGAGTCTGTCTCTAAAGCAACAGATACATCCCTAAGGTAACTTTGCTTTAGAATATAAAAAATGCATTTATAGATTATACACTGGAAAATAAGGGAATTTCTTAACACCTAGACTGAACTTCCTGCCACATCCATGCATATTCGAAGAAAAATTATTTTAATTGATGAAAGCAATGACTAATTTTTACTAGGTACCCAGATAATAAATATAATAAATAATGCACCATTTAAAAAACATCTAGTTCTGTGAATACATTCCTGACATTGCAAAAATATGCTCAGTTCCTCTGGAGAGCTCATGGGGTTGGCAGAGATGGATGGGTAGCTCTCTAGGTTATCAGTAGCCACATCTGATGTTTCCTCTCTGGCTTGCCTATTCCACTGTTGATTCTACATGTAAACCAGCATACTTTCACTGGAAACAGCAGAGCATTAGGTGTATTGAAGGTTTAAATGCTGTGGGAGATAACTATTTTGATGAAACTATTGCTCTTTTACAGGGTCATCTCTTTTTTTTCAGATCACAATTTTCACTTCAGTTCATATTATTATATATTTTTTATTAAAAATTATCTCCCATTTTTAGTAAGAACAAACTTCAATCATTTATGTTGCACATTCTCATTCTCTGCAAGATTATTTTCTCTTTGATGTTCTTCAGCAACTTAGTTTCACCAATTTTTATTTAACTCTAGGTGAGTCCAAGTTCTATCAAACACAACAGTTTGTCCAACAGTCACTGTTGAACCTTGTTTTTCAAAGCTTTAAAAACCATGGATTCACTCTTTCCAAATATCCTTTTGTTCTATTATCAGTTCTCAAGTTCCACATCACAAGAATGTATTCAAGGGCACATTGCATGTTAAAGCTCTTGCAAAAATTAATATATTGAGGATTTGTGTGCTTTGTTAATAATTTTGTTTGTTGTAAATAAATCATCATAAAATTAGCAATTAAGTCTTATGTAGCAGTTGCTAAAATGAGGTAGTGTTTGGCAAAAACATAAGTAGAAGTTTTGGATGCAAATCACAAAGGTGAGATGGATGCCTTGGTGCATTAACAAGAATCAGCAAGGTTTTAAACATCAGAGTATTAACATATCAAGAGATGCCTAATATTGTAGCTAAAATAGTATGTTAAACAGTGCTGTGCAACTTGGAAATTAAGCCAGGCTTTGTGTTCAATTGTTAGTGAACAGGTAAGTGTGTAAACTTAATCTTTTATTCATCTTTCAATTTTATAAATGGTAAACTAGTGTAGGGCTGTACTCAAAATTACCAGCAGCATTGGCTCAAAAGATTCAAGACCATAATGACCATTCAGCTTTAGTTTTGATGTTTACATTTCTTATTGACAAAGGTTTTTCGTGGTGTGTGTATGCAAAAATGTTGTCTCATTCTTATTACATATCTGTTGTCATCTGCAGTTTCTAAATCTATCTCTCAAATAGTCAGGTGGAGCCTTGTGACTTGTACTCTTTGACTGCATTGTAAAAGCTACTGTGAAAAAGCAGTCTCCCCAAAAATTTTTCTAATCATCATTTGGTGACTCAAAAATCCTTGCTCATTGAAGTAAATCTATATTGTTCATGTAGTTAAGAGTAAACTTTAAATGGTTTTTCCAAATAAAGTAGAACTGAACAGCACAAAGTTCTACTTTTCATCTGCTGTCCATGATGCTGGGTGTTTTCGATTTAACAACAAGAGATTGTTCATGTGGTTGGTTACCTCCACAGAGAAATCACTATATTTTGCACTGAAATCTTCCCCCAGGGATTCATTGCCTACTGTATTGATCTTATGCTGCATTGGGTCACTTTATGGCAAATAGCAGGAACTGATGATGTTTCATTGTTCATAACGCTCTGCAGCATTCCTAGTTCTGTTTCTAATAATAGCTATGGCTTTTGTTAGAACTGTCTGTTGAGGTTAACACACACTACTCTTTTCATCATATTTCTGTTTCCAGGAGTGCTATACACTGAGATACTGCAAAGCAACTGCTATCTCCTGGAATATATGCAGTCAATTTGAACACCAAATGTTTTCCTAAACAGCTCATGTGTGAATCCATATCAATACTTGTATTATAAGTATTGCTCAGGTGGTAAATCAGCAATATGAACTGGTTTCTGGAAGGGACTTGAATACTTACACAGCTTTAGACCTAGTTATCTAGTCCAAAAGTCAAGTGGAATGAAGGTATAATCACCCACATGTTGCAGCTGAATTCACAATGACACAGCTCTGTGGCATCCGTCACTGCCTTGGGGAAAAGTGATATGAAAATGTGAGAGGACATTTTAAATTTCAAAATTACTTATGTTTGCTGGGTCCATGGTAGTGAAATACTGTGAGAAATTAAAAAATGAAGAACTTTCAGAAAGCTTTCATCCTATATATGGGATTATGGGATCAAGTTATAACTTCTGCTGGAATGCAAATATAACTTCCCAATTTTCTCTCATTTCAACCCTAGCTGTCTTCCCACAATGAATTATGTAGTCTATGATTTAAGTAGAAATGATGATTTTGTCTTGTTTCCTGAGCTGTGAGAGTTGATGCTGGAGTGATTCCTCTCTTCTTTTTTAGCTGCTGTAACTGCCAGATCATAACCAGAACTGCACTTTCTTCTTTGTCCTACTTCCTGCCAAAATCCATGGACAATGGATGCACACTCTTTGTTGAATGTCTAATGTGCAAGGTTACGTTCTTTTAGGGGTAAATAACACCTTTTCATGGCTTTGCTTATGATGGGAGGTGAAGAAAGGATGGGGTGGAGAGAGAGTGACTCTACAGGCATCCTGGTTTTCCTTTCTTTTGTCCAAACTGCAGCATTATCATACATAAATATAGAAGCACAAAATTCACCTTCATGGAACTTATTTGGTTGGCCACAGAGGTTAGAGGATTGCTTCCTAAGTTCTGATATATATTATAAGCCAGTCTAAAAGTACTTTCTCCTTTACACAACTCATTGCTAGAGTACTGGAGTCACTTCAGTGTGTGCAAGTTGGGAAAACAGTAACTGAAGAGCCAGACCTCCCGTATCTGACAGGTCTAACCACAGCAATGCTTTTCCAAAAAGGGGAATTAAAAAAACAATTCCTAGAAAATATTGCATAATGTCTAATCTAGCAACATGCCAGTGTTTTTGTTGATCTCATTCTTGGCACTTGTGCCTTTGTTTCCATTACTTAAGTAAAGACGATAATGATAATGATAATCTTTGTGTCATCTATGTTGTGTACATGCACAAAATGAGTAAATCTATCTGAGGCACCAAGATATTTTTGTGAGGGCTGTGTTGGAACTGGGTAAGGGATTTGAATCGTAACAGTAGTTGTGATGACTTCTCTATCTATGCTTTCATAGTACAGTTAAGGGAAAATACAGGATCTGCTAACACTGTGTCTTCCAAAGACAACAGAAATATTTTCTATTAAAAATACAGTCTTCATCCTCCCTTATTCATTCTTCACCTCCCAGATATCCAAGGCTGAGAATAAGGAAAATATAAGGAGTTTTGATAAAATGTTTAATATAAGCAGTTTTAATCAGACACATCTAAGTCTTGCACATTTAAGTTGAGCTTTGTGTCAAATTTTGGAAGATGCTATAAGGATTCTCAGTGTTGTGAGGATTCTCAGTTTGAGATTCTCAAACACTTCAGACAGTGTTTGTATGATTTCAGTATAGTATATATGTAGTTTTTTATTGAATTTTCAAAGTTTTTGAAGAGTTGAATGAAATCCTACAAAATATGCAGGCCTCACACAGAGAATAAAGGGGCCTTTGTTAGCTAAATTCTGCAAGTTCACTGCAGATGGAGGGAGGATGGGTTCACAAATTTTTAACAAGATTTTGGATGAACTTCAGGCTAAGATGATTGAAGTATTAATTTCCATGTTTTTTACTAGTTTGACTTTCACACACCTTCAGCAACATGCTCTGTACTTGAATCAATCCTGTTGAGCTCAGCTGCACATTCCACTGTTATCAGCAAAACCATTACATTGCAAGCATTTTTAACAACCTCTTCATGCACTTTTGAAGAGGTATGTCTTGCTGTGAAGCTTAGCTGAAATATTAACGGAAACATTTTCAATTAAGATACTTCTAGTTGTCTTTTTTTTATTTATTATAGAAAACATTGAATGAGAAAAGAACTGGTTTTCACCCTAAAATATTAATTTATCTCCCCAACTTTTCCCTTCAGTCACTCTTCTATTAAGAATGGGTCTTTTGAACACTTTCAAAGCTCCCTAATGCAAGCAGTATCATGACAAAGTACAAAAAATCAAAAAAACAAACCCTGGAAAAATTCACTCCAACTTCTTTCCTATCTAAGTGGAGCTTAACCTTGTTCATCAGCAGAATGTCCCTTAATATTCTTTGGCTGTTTAATGCAAGCTGAAGTGTTATATACTGTTCAGTGGCAAAGACAAATGAAAACACCCAGCTATAGGAGAGCTTGTTCTGTTCTGTATGCTTGTCTGTAAATTCCTGAGCAGTGTCAGGGATAGTTCAGATGCAATCCCAACTTGCTGCTCTTGAGCCAAAGGGAGAATAAAGGCTGCAAGGAAATCAGGAGGAGAGGCAGTTTGAACAATAATGGTGAGCCTTTTTCCTGTTTAATAGACATATGGGAATCCAGCAAATGTGATGTCTGAACACACTTTGCATACTACAGGACATGCTTGATAAGACAGGCTTGAGAGGATGAGACTGCATGCAGAACTTGAGGTTGCATTTGTGGAGGTAATCACAAATCAAGGTCTCTGCTTTCTGGTCAGTACTCTTTTCTCTATGCACCTTGTTACATTAGGTGTAGAATAATATATTTTTAAAGAATAGCTATTTGTGACTACTTTGCATATAAAGTTGTGATTGTACAAATGTAAAGACAAAAGAAGAAAAGAAATCAGCAATGGACACTGTGTAATTAAAAAATGTCACAGCTAAACCAAATGAAAGAAAGCTGCAGGCACGTCAAGAAAAAGTCAAATGTAGCAATTGTGACAAAGCTCAGTCCTGAGGTCTTGCAAACACTCAGCCTGTGGCCAGTTGCTGGCAATGCTAATACTGAAATATACCCAAGTGTGAAATCTAACAGCTGAATGACCAGCCCTCCCTTTTTACCATCATCATATCATGCTTCACAAACAACCAGTGGAGAAGCTGGGCTCTTCCAAGTGACAAAGAAATTATCCAAATGGTGAAACCCACTGGCACAGCTGTTCTAGCTGCAAGCATGGCCTGCTTTGTATATCCCTGCACTGTCAAAAGACCAGATGCACACCAGAGCACCCAGGTACCTTAAACTAATTCCTCTGTCTTTAACTTTCCTTACCAATAACTGGGCAAGAGTTAACTTTAATTTTTCTCAGTCCTCAGTTTAAGTCTAAAATGTAAATAGCAACCATGGTATGGTGGAGGAGAACAGAGTGATCAGACCTGTCTCTAGGAAATGTGGATATCAGATCTGGCTTTGACTTAACTCTCTCTAAATTCAACACTTCTATATTATCTTAACTAGATGCTAAATGCATGTTTGCATCATTTTTGACCCGTGTGGTTGTCTCTATGTAAAAGGACTTTTATAGAGAAATTGGCTGTTATTCAGCTTGAATTGTATTGTCTTAAAAACAGGAAGTGAGCATAACTCTACCAATCTGTACAGTGAGGTTTACACCAGTGTACAAACTCCTCATTTTCTTAAAAGTTATTATTAGTTAACAGAAGGGAATATTAATCTTTGGTTCTTTTTAATAAGCAGAAATGTCACGGCCACAACTTCATGGCAGAATGTCCTCTACAGTAGATGACATGTCTATCACTCTTTATAATTGAGATAAACTCTTTATAAATGAGATAGTTGGATAAACTGGGGCTACTCTTGGTTTTATATCAAATTAGAAGAAAAAAAAAAACAAAAAAAACAAAAAAAAAACCCCAAACTGACCAAGACCACCTTTCTGCTAAAAAATGTCTTCCAACAATGTAATGCCGTAAACTTTTTATAATCTCATTTTACTGTGAAATATATGATGATAAACAATTTTAGAACAATATACTCATTAGTTCAAGATTTATTAAATAAGCAATTCTAATTGTAGTTACGGAGACTAGACTTCATGCACGTTTAAATCAAAATGTAGGGATTTAAAAATGCTAATTAGAGATTAATGAATACTCATGCAGTACTATTTTAGCTAATCTAAGAATACTTTTCAAATTAGATAAACATACAAGAAAAAAATAGAATAAACACAAATGAAAAAAAAATCTTTGCCACAAAATTAGTTTGGTTCATTTCAAACTTAATTAGATAGCTATAATGTTATTAGAATTATCAAAGTGATATTTGTATTTTATAGGGCTTCTTAGTAGCCATATAAAACTTTTCTAAAGGTGATTTTTATTTAGAGAAAATTATGCTATGTTTAATTATTTTTTAAATTGTACTGGGATGCTAACGACCTTTAACTAATTTCATTTGAACATTCTACATATGAACACACTTGATATCAGTTTGTAAAGTCCTTATATACACTATTGTTTAAAGAAACAGCCTCTGCTGATGAAAATTATGCTTGTGTAGGGATCTTTTCTTTGTGTTTAGATACCTGTAAGAAAATCGGTTAAGTATTCAGCACTTCTTCATCAGAAAAATGGTTGAGAATATTGTCTGTACTTTTCTGTATCAATCATAAGAACAGTAACTTGGTTTGAAACTTTTTAGGTGTTCATGTTTTTTGTTTATCCTTGTTTCTTTCTTGTTCATTGGGCCTGTTGGAGGCAGATGGGGTTCATTTATCTGAAAAACGGAAAAGAAGAACTCTAGTCCATGAGTTGGCAGGCTGATTGAGAGGGCTGAAAATCAGTTTGAAGGGTATAATACCAGGCTCGATAGAGATGAGCCTGGGGGCAGCTTGCCAGCAAGCTTGCCAGTGCTGGGGGCAAAACCAGCAGCCCAGCTGAACCATCGGCACCAATGCACTCAGCATGTGGAGCAATCAGGAGGAGCTGGAAGCCGTGGTGCAGCAGAAAAGCTGCAATGTAGTTGCCATACTGCTCCCAGGGGAGAAAAAAAGTTATAATTCTCTCAGCATCTTCTGCTTCATTCAAATTCTGACCTTAGATTCTGTTTCCGGAATTTCAAATGCTTGGAGACAGGGAGTGTGGGTTGTGCAATCCTACTCTGACAACCAAGCAGTCACCAACACAAAACCATGGGTTTTTCTCACTCCTCAAGTGTCACAGTGAAGGATTAAAGTATTATGTCTGCTTCTAGTCCAGCAGTGTATTGTCATTATCATAATCTGCATAGCTCTGTTAAAACAGGATTTTGATACACAAGCATAGTATATGCTAAGTAAAGAACTATCAACGTTGTAAATAACCATAGAAGTATTTTGAAAATACTATTTAAATGCAAGTTCAAGGCAGTTTAATTATATTTCAAATGTAGAATACTTTTAATGTTTGAAATAGTTGATATTTGGCTGATTCATTTTCTCTGTAGTTCTTTCTTTACAGGAAGGAGCCTGGGATTTATGCTGTGTAATACCTATTGGGAATACTGATGTGTGACTCGCATAATCATTCACTCAGTCATCATTGTTTCATGCAGGTTCAATAGAAAATGCTCCTTAATATCAGCTCAGTGCATAAGAATACTTTGTTTAGAACATATGCAGGATAACAAAAGATCAGGTCAAGTGCTTCTTCCTTCAACTACTTCTAAATTTAAACATTGTCTAGGGCTGTCCCTCCCTGGGTCCATGTTGAATTTCCATATGTTCTACTGTGTGTAGCTCATGTGTATGAAGCATGGTAAAGTGAGCTGCTGCAATGCAAAATAGGATCCTCATTCACCAGTGATTGGTTATATGACCAATAAAAACACCAAAAGGATGGAGCCTAATTCAAGCATTATTCAAGGCAATACTTGTTTCCATAAATGCTTATCACGTTTCTAATGGAAGTTTTATGACACCAGATCACCACATTTTTAAATGAACTCATTTGGATAACTTGTTAACCAGCAAATGTTTTCAGTCACAGACCTCTAGAGGCTAAACCAGCCTGGAGAGACTGCTATTACTCCCTAATATAGGGTTAGGCTTGCTCAGAAGTTGACCTCCTTATAAAGTTTCCCTGTCATCTTGGGTGACACTTATTGCACCTATATTGTAACAAAAGGATATGAATGCAAATGCTTTTGCTTTTTGGTTTTGTAGGTTTTTTGTTTGTTTCTGTTTTTTGGAAGAAAAATAAAAAATGAAACAGCTATCCGAAGGTTTGTATCATTTTTCTTGTGCTTTAAAAGACTCTCATCTTATTAAAAGTGGAAGTGGTTTTGAATTTAGGATCCTAGAAGCTGGGATTTTGAGATAGTTAACAATGTAAATATCTGGATTGGATGTGGCCAGATGAGAATGGCAGTAGTCTACTCCTTTTATTTGTCCCTCAGATTTCACATATATCCTTTCTATGCTTCTATTTGTACTCATACAACCTAATGCTCTGTAACTCCTGACTTTCTGCAGCAAAAGTGTTGCGTGATTGCTCTTTTTCTTTTATTTTTTCTGCCTTCAATAGGCTGGAGAATGTGGTTCTCAGGCCCTTCGGTAGTGATTGACACTGAGAACTCTAGAATTTCTAACAGTTGTCAGTGCCACTCTGTCCTTTGACTTCTTTACTAGTTCTAGCTGACTTCTTAAATTTTTTTTATTCCAAGTTTGATGACAAGACATAATTCAGGGAATGAAGTCCAAATTAGTTGTTGTCTGTCACAAGATGCTGACAAAATAGTGTGAACATAGCTTGGTCAGAGAGTTACAGTATATCTATATATACTTCTTTTCAATACATTCCTCAATGACGACTGAGGAGTTATCAAGATTAATATAATTCAGTTTTAAAAAAGGATTTAAAAAAGTTTTTAAAATGGAGGCAACTCAGAAACTAGGTCAGAGAGAACAGAAATTCATAAGGAAAATATTAATTTTTATGATTAGGCTTGATTTCAGACTGTGCACGAACTTCTTGATCTGCAGTGAACTGAAAAAATTTCTTTTAGCCCCTAGAAGGTAATCAATTGCATCTGAGACATAGTTGTACATCTAAGTGTTCCTATCTCTTCAGCTGTTGTGGGTAACACATATAGCCATCTAAATATCCATATCCATACTGCTAAGTTCCCCAGAAACTGCCCTCTCTTCCTTTTAAGTGCTCCACTGGAACTCATCTCCCTTCCTAAAGGAACACATTACAAGTTGAGGTAAAACAAAATAGTCAATATCAGGAAAATCAACGCAAATTTTACCAGTCAATAGATATGTTGTGTTACAGGCATCTATTTACAGCATTGGATTAATATGTTCCAGATCCTGTTGTCCTCAGTGTGCTAAAGGCAACTACAGGTATTTATTGAAACTTTTACAAAAGAACGTTCTGGATGTCAAATACTTGTCATTCACCTTAGCAACTGCACTAGCCTTGCACAGGATGGAAGGAGAGGAATTAGTCAGTATGGCAGCTATACAAGCATTAAGATGTAAATTTCATTTCTTATTACATACCCATTAAGTCATCTGGGTAAGTTATGCCAATTCTTGCTAAAATCTGTGACTGTCAAGGGTCAGTATTGGCTTAGTTCTTCTCCTTGCTTACTGAAAAATGAAGCTCAATTTAAGCTGAGTTTTTATTTTTGTAGTAGATACCTTTTATCTATAATTCTGCATGAACTGTTAGAAAATGCTGTTCACAGTTGATTATTTATAGAATTGAGCAGTGGAAGAAAAACACCAAGTCTTTAAAGAGAGAAAAACCCAAAACAAAACATAAATTATTGTAAAGAACAATTTATTAGATTGAGCTCTACTATGTATGATCTCAGTGTGCTGTTATCAACCCCTCTTAATTAGTTTTACCCAGCAAAAGCAGTATAATATCAAAGTTACATAGTTAATGCACTTAACATTTTCCAGCACCACAGGAGCTTCTGATTTTTGTTTCCTTGGAGAATGGGTGTCCATGTTTCTCATTTCCTAACTCTGTGTTCTTCAGTCAAAAATCTTTGGCAATGCTGTTAATTGCTCTTCTACTGAAAGGGTACATGAAAACAGAATTGAACTGTTCCTCAGAGTTAAATTTAAGCTTCCATAGCAAGTTTTAGTGCATTTGCATCATGTCAATCATCATAGACCCTTATCTTGTGACAGACTGGTAAACCCAAGGTACACATCTATACTGAGACTTCTTGCAGAGGTAAAGATTGGTTCTGCAACACTGAAGTAAAATAGTGCTTGGAATTTCTTGCGTAAGCATTTAAAAAACATGAAACTTGTCTTTGCTCTGTAGGTCTCAACTTAGAGTTTTTGTTTTTTGCAGTAACTTTTACAGCCTTCATTGATGCTATCAATACTGTAGTATGTTTATCAAAGTAATAATTTGTAACAAAAGTGAGAAAAATTACATGGCTTGCTTGGACTGCTTCATGGAATTCTATTCCGTAAAGATGTTACTGACATGTATAATACAGACATGAACTACAGGACAAGGAAAAGTTGTATGAGATGCACTGTTGAATATATTATAGCATGCTTTGTTCTGACACTAGACATTCTCAAGAGCATAAGGATAAAGATTCTACCAAAATATTTATTACCTTTGGTGTTTCTCAATAGAATTTAATACTTGAAAATACATTCTGAATGGTTGTTGTGGTTTATTCCAGCAGGCAGCTCAACACCACACAGCCATTTGCCTATACCCCCCTCAGAGGGATGGGGAAAGAATGTGAAAAAAAGATTAAAAGGAAAGAAAACTTATAAAAATGCTAAGAGAATATACAAGCCAAGTGACGCACAATGCAATTGCTTACCACCCAGTGACTCATGCCCAACCAGTCCCTAAGTAGCAGGCTTATTCCTTATTAGTATTCCCCAGCCAGCTCCCCCAGTTTATTTTTTGAGAACAACAATATACAGTCTAGAATATCCCTTTGGCCAGATGTGTTCAGCTGTTCTGGCTACGTGTCCTCTTGGTTTTTTGTGCACCCACAACCTACTTGATGGCAGTGCAGTATGAGAAACCGAAAAGCCCTTGGCTTCCTATAACCACTGCTCAACAACAGCTAAAACATCAGTTTTTGTCAACATTCTTCTCATCCTAAATCCAAAACACTGCACTATACCAGGTACTAGGAGGAAAATTAAGTCTATTCCAGCCAAAATCAAGACACAAATTTAGTAACCTGCTGTGTAAATGTTTGGCTGGGACCACGGTTGTATTGATGAGAGTATTTTTTTCAGTACAAGAAACCAGAAGCAGGCTTCAGGGATAAAGTAGCTTATACACTGTTTTGGTGTATGTAATGTCAGAATGAAGTCATGCACTACCAGAATGCTCAAAATATTAGCTTGGCTGCTTATGGTAATACCAACCCGTTTGAAAGAATTGGCTCTATTTTCAGAGTTCCTTATTTCTGTTACTTATGTCACTTTTAGAAGAGTGTTAAACCACTAAAAAGTAAATCTTCATAGATCTTCAATATATTCTGTTTAAATTTAGAAACTAACAGTAGTAAGAGCTGTGAAAATATACGAAATGCAAATGGCATTCCAGTGTTGGAGAAAAAAAAGTGGAGTGTTTGACTTAGCTAACTTACATTAGTAAGGACTCAAGAGGCTCTGATATTAATACCGTGTTAATTTCATGTCAAAGCAGAAATGAGAATAATTGACTATTGTCCTTTTCGCCCTCTGTCTGCTACTTTAAGAATCCTATTTAAACTGGACTTTGATTAAATTTTACTGGAAATAAAATACTGGACTGGTTCAGGATTCAAGTTGGTCTTCAATTCTTGTAGAAATTGATTTATTTTGTGTTGTCCATTATTATAGGCTTAAGCATGTATTAAGCTAAATATAGACTGGGGGGAAGAGTTAGAAGAATCAGGAATGAAGCAGTGAAGCTGAGCCTTGGAAGAAAGGAATATGGTAGGGGAAGGTGCTTTTGGTTTTGCTCTTGTTTCTTAAACAAACTTTAATATAACTGACAGGATCCCAAATTTTCCCCAAGTCAAGTCTGTTTTGCCAGTGATAGTATTGATAGTATTTGGTAAAGAGTCTCCTTGTCTTTATCCTAGTTCATGAGTTTTTTACTTGTCTTGTTATGGTCTCCTCCTACCCTGTTGAGGAAGAGTAGTGATAGAGCGGTTGGGTAGTTGACTGGCAGCTGCCCAAGGTTAATGCACTAGAGTAGTCACTATTGAAATGGTCTTCTGCTCGCTCAAATTCTTTATTATACATCCACTTTCACTATAAAATGGATAAAGCAAATGTGGGTTGGTTGATTTTTATTTTAAGGTAGAGCTTCTATTCAATTTTGCTTTCTATTCAGATTCACTGAAGTGAAAACTGACTGAAGGACTATAAACAAAGGCTAATATAGTGATTAAAAATAGCAACATATGATTCTGAAGGGCAGATTTTAAAACCAATACAGGGATCACTGTAAACCAAAATTAAAGAAAACTTCATTAGACTTTTCTGTAAAGAACTAAACAACCACATGCTAAATGTAGTTCTGTAATGACCTTTGAGTCTAAATGACAACATAAATTACTCTGCAGGTGATTGTAAATTGGAATATGTTATAAGGGGAAAAAATTGGTTATGCACTCCATTATTTTGGTGCATGTAAGCAATGAAATTTGCAGCAAGTGAAAATGCATGGCTTTATAGATGCACAATGTAGGATGTTCCCAAAACCACAGACTTTAGAAATATGAGAGCCATTGTATTGTGGCTTTCTTTTCTTCACTGAAGTGCTATAAAATAATTCTGAAAGTGTCTTTTTTTCCCTACTCCTGAGGGAAAAGACGATACAGGAAACATCTGTGATATTTCATGTTTGATGGAGTCTACTGACAAAGAAGGCAGCTTTTTTTTATGAGTTGGGTGATGTCTTGGGACCTCAAAGTGCATAAAATGCTATGTAACTCAGCTGTAACTGAGACACAGCTTTCAGAGTTCTCTAAATTGTTGAAAACACACAAAATAATTAGTGTCACAATATTTAACCACTTGATCATTTAGCTCTTTGTGTGCCTTTCTGTATCTGGGCTATGAATTCTGGGTTTTAGGATGCAATATATACTCTATATAGACAATAAAGCACCTTGAGTAGACATTCTAGCATCTTAGGTTGTTACTGGATGTAGTCATTACCAGTATGCAGCTTAGTACTGCTTCTGGTACTAATAAAGATATTGAAGTGTACTGTAAAAGCAGAATGTGTTGAAGTTTAACTTAAAAATAAATAAATGCATGAACTGCAGTAGTAGAATTGATGTTATTATGTCCAAGAAGTCCAGCACTAGACAAAAGTTTGGCTTTTGGTTGGTTTGATATTCATTTAGCAGAAATACCACCAAATGTTTCAGATGGTAAGATGAAGTCTGGGACCCTTTGTGAGAGAATATCATTGAGTCCAGCTCCAGCCTAGGTCCCACAAAACCAGTAATCAGCTGGAGAACGGATCATCTGGGAAACACTGCAGTTGAGGTAGAGACAAAAAGAAGTCCATAACCATTTTGTACGACTCACGGCCATAAGAGCCAATAGTGACTACCCAAGACGAAGTTGAAAGAGGGGGATCTGAGAACAACTCTACACCTTTATTTTTTCCAGGGAATCAGGGAATGGTGATGTTTTTCCTCTTTTCAGAGATAAGACTGGAGTGAGCATTGCCTGAACTAACTTTTCCATATATATACAGGAAGAAAAAAAAATAGCTCCCAATAGTAAAGGTGAGAGCTCATAGGTCAAAATCAGTAGGGAAAAGTGCTGTGAAGTTTTATTGTAAGTTAATTTGGTGTTGAGAAAGAAGAATTATATGCTTGCTGTTCCCTTGTCTCTCTCCCAGAAACAGTATCTTACCTCTTGCTGAGAGTAAATAGACTTCCTCTTTGGTTGGTCATTCTCCTTTAGCATAAGGAGTGCATAAGCAACTTCTACTCATTGTGGGCTTTTGAAAGGAGCACTCCAATTCTTTCCCTGTTATTTTCTAGTTACCAAAGGGAAGAAGCTGAATTACTCATATTCACCTCTGTCAAAAGCAGTAGCAGGAAAAAGCTGACTGAGGTAGAAAACAGTGGCAAACATGACAAAGTTAGCATTCCAATCTCAACAGCTGTATTTATCCTCTCCATGTGGGCTATGAAAGACAGGGAAAGACAATTTTCAGATCAACAACCTGTAGGAAAGTTGTTTATTTTTTAGAACTCTTTTTAACCAGAAGGAAAATTCTTTTTCATGTAGGGATACAAATATATTCCAGTTTACATGATCTTACAGTTTTGTCTTGGTTTGGGAAGACAGGTATCTGCCAGGGAAAGCCGGAGCTTCCCTTGGAATGGAGAATGTAAACCACGCCCCCTCCCCCCTTTTTTTTCCTATTATAAATTCGCGGTTAGAGGCTTTCAGGCAAAGATTTTTGGGGATAGAAATAGCAGTTCTTTACTAGTATGTATAACAAAACAAACCAACAAACAAATAAACAAAAACTTACAGCATTAATAACAAAACAATACCAAGAGCCTTGAGGGCTTTGCTTTACGAAAACCCAGGGCAGTTCAGCCTCGGTGCCCGTGCAGGATCCTCAGAGGCCAAGCTGGAAACAGTGGAAAAGTCCCGGGCTGGTGGCTGTGACGGCAGATGTCCCAGCAGGGCAGGGGGAGGTGCAGGGTCACACTGCAGCAAGACGAGCAGTGCCAAAGGAGCCGACGGCGGGGCCGGGCCGGCCCAGCTCCAGCAGGGCGGCAGAGGAGTTCAGAATTCCGGGGCGAGCAGATGATGGTAAATTTCCCAGGACTGGACCCCTTTGGCCACCGTGAACTTGCAGCAAGCAGCAACCCAGCCGTTTTCCCTCCCGGAAAAAAACCAGAATGCCCAGAGCCAAACCCAGAGCCCCCCTGCCCCCAGCTCCGAGATTTGGCCATCCTCCTTTGTTTCAGTTGAGTACCGTTAAGTACCCAACATTTGATCTCCTTGGTAACTTATGGGGAAAAAAAATTCTTTAGAGAGGAAAAAAACAAAAAAACAAACCTAACCCCCAACAAGTTTTTAAAAAACATTACCCTTTTGAGACTGGAAGTAGTTTCAAAGAATTTATTTAATGTATTTCTACATTATACAGCTTGAAAGCATATTTAGCAGTTCTAATTCATGCATTTTGCTTACTTACTAAGAGTCCTCAAACTCAGCATGCAACAAACCCTGCTGATCTGAAACACAGAAAAGAGAAATTATTCTCGGTGTTTGCAGTAACAGTTTAAACAAGGAACTTAATCACAAGGGATAATCTTTCTTTTTTCAGTTTTCTAATTAATATTGACTTGGCCTTTTAAAACTTTACTTTACAAATCAGACCTAAAAAAAGAGTTTTATCTATATATATATGAGTAGTTTCTACACAAAAAGGAGTAAAAAGTACTTCTTAACAAGCATGTATTTAATTTGCAGGGGTTTTATCTGTAAGTAACATTTCCTCTGGCATACCTGTCATGAGGTCATTACAGAAAAGGAGAAGATTTCTTCAAAATGCATCAGATACACTAAAAAAAATCTATATTGGGCCTAGTTCTCTACATCTACAACTCTACTTCTGCATATTACATTTTTAATTGTATTGTGTTAAGATCCTTCTGTGAGAATTAGCTATGGGTTTTGATGAAATAGCCTTTATTTTAAAAAGTTAACTCTGAATATAGTAATCCATTAAATATATTCCTAGAAAGTATTTTTAAGCCCCAAATAATCAGATTTGCAAAATTTATTTAGCTAAAGATATGAGAATTTTATCAAACTGATTATTTTTCTTCAGTCATAGCAGCCATGGATGAGGTTGTTTCAGACAATGTAAGTTGGAAGAATTCTATTGACTGTATGGAGTACACCAAAAAACTCATGTCTAAAAACTGATGTTGTGGTAGTGTAAAACTGTGGAACTGATCATCCTGATAAAATAATTTATTTGAGCAGCTTAGTGTGGATGACAAGGGTGATCAGCAATTGGAACAGGCTGCACAGGGAAGTGACAAAATCACCATCCCTGGAAGGGTTCAGAAATCTTGTAGATTTGGTGCTTAGGTAAATGGTTTAGTGGTGAATCTGAAAGTGTTAAGTTGAGGGTTGTACTCAGTCTTAGAGGTCTTTCCCATGCCAAATGATTCTATGATGACAAGGCTGTGGATGTTGGTAACCTGGACACCACAGTCCATTCCATTCTCCTGGAGAATATGGTTGCTCATGGCTTGGACAGATGTACTTTCCACTAGATAAAAAATTGTATAGACGGCTGAGCCCTGAGCGGTGGTGAAAGGAGACAGTCACATACAAGTGGGGCTCCCTAGGGTTCACTATTGGGGTACAGTTCTGTTTAATGTCTTTATCAAGTATTTGGATGGGAGCATAGAGAAAACATCAAATTAGACAGGAATGTTGATCTGCTGGAGGACAGAAAGGCTCTGTATACGGGTCTGAAAAGGTTGGATTGGTGGGCTGAGGCTAATTGCCTGAGGCTGAACAACTCCAAGTGCTCATTCCCTCATTTGAGTGACAGCAACCCCAGGCTGTGATACAGGCTGAGGAAAGAGCGGCTGAAAAGCGGCTTGGTGGAAAAGAGCCTGGTGGCTGTACAGCTGAACATAAGCCAGCTGTATTCCCAGTTAGCCAAGAAGGCCAGAGGCATCCTGGCTTGTATCAGCAGTAGTGTGGCCAGCAGGAGCAGGGCAGTGATTGTTCCCCTGTACTCAGCACTGGATGAGGCTGCACCTGGAATCCTGTGTCTAGTTCTGCGCTCCTCACAACAAGAAAGACATTGAGGTACTTGAGCATTTCCAGAGAAGAGCAATAGGACTGGTGAAGGGTCTGGAGCACAAGTCTGATGAAAAGTAGTTAAGGAAGAGAGGGTTGTTCAGCGTGAAGGAAGGGAGTCCAGGAGAGACCTTATTGCTCTTGAAAACCGCCCAAAAGGAGATTGTAATGAGGTGGGGATTGACCTCTTCTCTCTTATAACAAGACATGGGACAAAAGGAAATAACTTCAGGTTGCACAAGGGGACGTTCAGATAAGATATAAGAAATATTTCCTTATGGAAAGGGTTTTTAAGCAATGGAACAGGCTGCCCAGGAAAGGGGTTGAGTTACCACACCTAAAGGTATTTAAAAGATGTGTAGATGTGACACTTAGGAATTTGTTTTAGTAATAGTAACACTAAGTTTATATGGTTGAACTCCATTTCAAAGATCTTTTCCAACCTAAATGATGCTATTACATTAAATTTTTTATACTATTCTCATACACTTACAGTTCAACATAAACTTGAAAAGCCAGCAAGAAAGCAGCCTCATTCGTAGACTCTGATACGTTTTTTCATACATTTGATTTCTACTAGTGGAAAAGACACATATACATCTTATAGAGCTTACTGTCTGGAAATACTAACGTGATGGTGTGATACAAGGATAAAACTTACTTAAATCTAGGTATGCATTTCATGGGAAAAAAAGAGTCCTTTTTAAAAATAATGAATATTTTTTTTATTGACATTGACCTTTTATCACTCTGACTATGGCAGTACAGAGAAAACATCTGGCATTTTATAATAGTACATTAGGATACACTACTCTAGATATAGATACATTATCTGCTCTGCGACCTAGGAGCCCTAGTTTGGTAAAAAACAAAGTTAGAGGACATTTGTAGCAGATGATGGAACGTGCCTCAGTCATGCTTGCCCCCAAGATGGTTTGAATCATAAAATCTGAGTCTGAAGACCTAGTAATATAGAAGAGGAAGTATAGCATTCCATTTACTTGACTACTCAATGGTCTTCAACAACAAAATACCAGGTCTATGTAAACATGAATCTTGCAGAAGGTAAAAATTGCAGTTATCTAAAGTTGAAAGGCATATGACTATATCTTTCAGGGATTTGATTTTTTTAACATTTCTGGGAATGTTTCATATGGAGAATGCTTTCATCTGGAACAAATAGTGTGATCTCTGACTTATAAATAAATATTTTGGGTACGTTATTTTCTGTTTACTGTTGTCATTCTAAACTTAATCTAGAATACTCAGATGAAGAACAGAACTTTATATTGTTTCTTCTGTTTCATTTAATTTGCTTATGTGTTGGAGGGGGGCATCATGTAAGGTGATGTCTTGGTTTGAAAGACAGGTGTCTGCCAGGGAAAGCAGCAGCCTCCCTTGGACTGGAAAATGTAAACCCCCTCCCTCCGAATTATTATAATTTTGAATTTAAGGGGCTCTCAGGCAAACATATGATGATAGGAATAACAGTTCTTTACCAGTATGTATAAAGCAAACAAACAACAACAAATACAGCATTAACAACAAACAGAAACAAGAACCCAGTGCAGGCCACTTCAGCTGCACTTTCCTCTTTGGTGCAGTTCCGGTCACAGCCAGCAGGGGCGCTGGTGGCTCCCAGCGGGCAGGGAGGGTGCAATAATTCCCCCATGTCTGCAGGGGGTGCTGTGGCGTGGGCTCAGGGAGCACGTGGTAATGGCAGACAGGCTGAGATGGGAAGGGATGGAAGAGTGGTTTTGCTTCACAAACCCCCTGGGGCAGCCGATCCTGGTGCCCCTGCAGGACTCGGAGGAGCACTAAGCTAGAACTGAAGGGATGAGCAAAAATCCCAGGCTGGTGGACAAGATGTATCAGAGACTCTGGAGCTGTGGCTGGAACCACATGATATCTTGGCAGGCAGGGGATGCGGGGCTACCATGAAGCAAAAACTCAGAGCAGTGCTGGAGAAGCAGCAGGGGCAGGACAGCAGCAGCCTGGCTCCCAGCAGGGCAGGGAGAGGTGTGCCCAAGATCCCGGGCACCTGAGCAGGTGGGGACAGGTCCCTCTTTAGTGAGATGGGTGTTTACAAGGTCCCTTTCAGAGGCTGCTCTCACAAGAAGAGGCTCACCTCATGGCAGAAGCAGGTCTGGGCTGGTCTATGGTGGCAGCAATGAACTCCCTTCCCAAGCAGTGGCTCCAACCATCCTTCCCCAAAAGCCAAGAACGAGAGAAAGCCAGCCGCTGCCCCAGCCCCTCCCCTGAGGCTTGGCAACCTCGCTGTTGTCTCAAGTACTCAGCCATCAGTGCTTCCTAGCAACTCAATGGGAAAAAATTCCACAAGTAAAAAGGAAAGTAACCCAACCCCCAACATGTGGCAAAATAATAGAAAAACAAGGATTAGAAGAATACATTTTGCTGAAGTCCCTTAAGTGTACCTTTCTTACTGCATAAGATGTTCAAAGCTTCTTGTAAGCTGTTGTTTTCATGGTTCTCCAAGTTATTGCTTCTGTATGAAGTTCATTATCAGCCCATTTATAATAAGAGGAATTGAAAACCCATAAATCTGAGATTTCCAAACTGGAATCCTTGTGAACTATCAGTAGTCTTTTGATCTTGCATTCCAAAATAGTACTGTATATTCTTTGTGGGACCTCATTGCCTTCTCATTGAAATGAAGCAGCAGAAAAAGCAGATTGTTCTGAATTTTTTTCAGAGGCCGCAAGAAGGTTATTTGCAGAAATGTTTCCCTTATATTTCAAATATCTCGTTCCTTTTTCTCCTTTTTCCAGCTTTTCTCTCATAACATGATAATTTGTGATATGCATCTGGTACCTTTTTCTTTTCTTGAAAGTTATTGTAATCTCCCATTTCTAGCCTTCCATTTATGTTCCATTGTGTCCTACTGAAATTATTTCCTATTGCACATATTCCCCAGTTCAGATAGTTTTATTATTGTGCCCTTTTCAATTCACTAAGGACACCTTTACATCCTGATGGAAGTTCTTCAAAACATAGATGACCTAAATCTTAACGGGATATGTAGTATCATTTCCCAAGAAGATTTCTGTTCCATTGTATGATCCTAGAAGATCATTCTTAAGTATCACAGATATGAAATTCTTATGAAATGAATTTCCCATGAAAGTAACCTCTCACCCAGAAGAGCTTAAACATTTGCTTTGTATGTACCGTCTCTTCTTAATGAGAATAGCACAGTGCACTGTGAAAATATATTGGGATATACTATCTTCTATTATACCAAAGTGAAAAAAAACCACTAAAATATTCTTTACAAATAGATGAAATAATTTCTACTTGTATTAGTATTTATAAATCGACACATTGTCTAAAAATAACTCAAGGAACACTTGGAAATTGTTTCACTTACAAAAATTCAAGATTCATGAGACTTTGCAATACCAGTGCAGACAACAAAACTAACTGGCTTCCTTGTCTGTTCATTATAATAGAATTTAGTGCAGTGATCATTGGATCTTATTTTTGCTGTGCATTTATGGTTTTTGTTCACAGAACAGAATCCTTTCTCAAACTGGTCTGTATTCAAGTATGACCCTAAACCACTTTTTGAACACCACTTGTACCCTGTTTGAAAATTGAGTTAAATTTTCTTTTGTTAACGTTTCCTGTGATCACAATGACTCATTTCAAACTAACTTCTTTGCAGTACCATTCCAAAGGGAAAGTCTTCCTATCCCTATGGCCTCAGTTAGGATACAAGAGGAAATTTAGGTTACTCCATAATTGTAGGCAACTTGATTCATGCTGCTTTGTATTGTGGTGATTGCACAGGTTCAGGATGCTGATTGCCATTGAACTCGACTGGAACAGTGAATGCTTGAAGGATAATGTATAAAAGCCCTGAACGTCTCACACCAAGAGGAGGAAGGAACACACAAAACAGACTATTCCTGCTGCCCTTTGAACTGTGTCACTGAGACTGGTTTCAGTGCAGGGTAGCCTTAGTCACCTGCTTTTTGTCTATGGCAACAGAGATTGATTATGACTTAAGTTACTTGACCTGTCTTGCAGGGAATCAGATTGATCTACTGGAATACTTTCCTCTTTCAAGAATGAGCTGGTTCCTGTGCACTGAAATGAATGTTCTATTCTGGAGCCCCCTTCTTTGCTCCCTATCTAAACTTCTTTCCCTTTCAGACTTCATTCCAAGGTTTTCTCTTCTTGCTTTATTGCCTCCTCTTGATCTAGCCTGACTCAGTAACGAGACAAGTTAACTAATACTGAAAATAATTTATATTCACAAAGATCATGAGTGTTCTGGCATGCCTTTTCACTTCTGCTAGAAGACTTTAAGCCAAAGTAAATGGTTGAATTGGCCCATATATTCTGGCAGATTGTGCAGGGTTTTCATCACCCTTCTTTCTTCCTACTTCTTCCATCCCATAACAGTTCTGTCGTGGTCATTATGTGATTAAAGTTGAAATACTTTATCAGTGTTGCAATAGGGTACCGGTGTATGTATAAGAGCACAAAAATTAAGGTAATCTTATAACAATCACTCACCAAAGTGGACAGTTCTAGTGCAGACACATTCACTGCAAGGCAAATTTCTGGAACCAGGGGAAGTCCAGGAGAGCACCAAGATGCTCTGTTGACAGGAGGAAACACACCAAAAAAACTTCAACCCTGAACACAAGGAGAACAGACTTCAGATTGCTCAGGAAACTAGTCAGTAAGGACTCCACAGAAAATGCTTTTGAAGGTACTGAGGTCCATCAGTGCTGGTCATTTTCCAAGCACCACCTCCTAAGGGCACAGCAGCAGGGCATTCCATAATGCTGGAAGTCAAGCAGCTGAGGCAGAAGGCCAGCTTAGCTAACCAAGGATCTTCTTTTGGGGTTAAGTCAGAAAAAGAAGTTTTATACACAGTGGAAACAAGATTGGGTGACATGGGAAGAATATGGTGATTCTGCTCGCCTCTGTAGGGAACAAAAAAAAATATGTGGCCAAAGATCAAGGGGTATTATTGAAAAACACCTGAAGGACAATGAAGTGATCAGCCACAGGCAGCACAGCTTCATGAGAGGAAGATCTTGTTTGTCAAACTTACTTTCTTTTTAGTATGAGTAGCCCAAATAGCTGACCAAGGGAAGTAACTTAGGTGATCGTTTTGAATTTCGGAAAAGATTTTGATAATGTCTCTCACAGTATTCATCTGGTCAAAATGTCCAGCATCCAGCTGGATAAACACATCATGCGATATGTGAACAATTGGCTCACAGGTTGAGCACAAAGGGGAATTGTAATGAATGAGGTGACATCACACTGACAACCTGTCACTAGTGGGATTCCACAGGGCTCCAGCCTTGGCCCCGTGCTCTTCAACATCTTCATAAATGACTTAGACATAAGACTTGAAGGAATGCTAAGTAAGTTTGCCAATGACATTAAACTGGANGAGAGAGTTCAATAAATATTTGGACAATGACCTCAGACACAAGGTGTGAGGGGCTTTCCTGTGCAGGACCAGTAGCTGAACTTGATGATACTTGTGGATCTCTTCNTCCCTGGATGCCCACACAGACTGGAGAATAAAAGGCTGGGGGGCAGCATTGCAGAAATTCAACTGAGGGTCTTGGTCAATGGCAAGTTGANGAGAAAAAGGAAGATATCTTAATAGACAAAATATTTAGATGAATTTTTATCAGATGTTCATTTAAGTGATATAGAAGAAGACAACACACTTAAATTGTTGCAGTGAAAAGTTTTTACAAAGAGGGCTAAGTCACTGTCACATGTGTATTGATCAATACTATTCAATTAGAGAAATAAAATGAAAACCTCTCTGTACTAAAACGCAAATCGACAAAAATGGAGGAAGGGAACATAAAGAAAAGACTTAGTCAGAAATGAAAAATGTTTAACCAATACCACAGAGGTAGTCCATGCATATTTTTCTTTAAAGGAAAAATTCAGTTAATGTGCTACCTCTCAAAACCTCTGCTTTCTCAGAAATTGTGTCTCACTTCTGATCAACGGTGGAGGTCTGGAAAAGTCTTCTTCATATGAATGACAGCTTGGAAATCCTGCACAGATGGAGTATTTACTCCACTAGAAGTTTTTTTGCTATAACTCTAATTTTTTTACTGTATTTTGCATAACCATTGTAATTGCATCACAGCTGTGTGTATAAATAAGAATTTCAAGCGGTTTTAATGTTTTTCAGATGAACTTCAGAGAGCTATTTGCATCTCTGGCAATATCTCTTTTCAGGCATAAACACTACTTTCTGAGCTGGAAAATAATAAAGTCATATTCTGCTGTAACATTGAAAACTATTAACAAAGCCGATTCTCTCACTGGTCAGAGTACTCTCCTTCTAATCATTCCATTGCCTGGGAAAGCCCTCAAAAAATGTGGATTGCCTTTAGACCCTTTTACGCCTGAAGCATGATTATTTGGGTTGACTCCCAGTGTCAGTCCTCTCCCTTTTCCATTATGTCATGGATGTAATAGAAGAAAACTAAAGTAATTATAATTAGACTGATGGTAAAACTGAAAACTATGCCCTGGAGTATCTACTCCTGTGCCCAACCTCTGGCCAAAGGCTTGTGTGAGTTGCTGGTAAATTAACCAAAGCAACGTTTGAGAGCATTCTGCCTGCAACACCTGCCTATAACTGTGTTCTGTTATGGAGCAATGAGGGACCATTTGTAGAAAAACTCATGCTGTAGGAATTTTTGGGAAATCCACACAAGAATATTCTGGATCTTCTTTGCCTTTTTATATTGTGTAAATTTTAGGGTATGAAAACCTGTCTTATAAATGTGCAAAAACAAAATGATGAAAGGTAGTAATAAAATCTCCTTTGCGAGGTCTCTTTACTCTGGAACTTTACTTGCTTTTAAGTGTCCCTAGCCATATGGTCAAAGCAAAGTAAGGAGGTGAAAAGTTCATCTAGAATGAAGTTCATTGTTTTGGGTTGAGAATAACTTTTTTGGGTTTAAGACTGGTGATAAAATCAAACTTAAAGCAAGGAGACTGGATAATGGAAGTGAAAGTGACAGCAGCTGAAGCAGGAGGAAAAGGCTGAAAATTTTAAATGCTGAAAATCATTTGGGTGAGAAGACTGGGTAACTTTCCCTCTAGAATGTTATGCAAACTGACACACACTCAAATTGATTGTGAAGACTTAGTAATACCTGTAATTCAATACACACTAAGGGTAGAAACTGAGCCAGACTTGAAAAAGTGTTGTTTACAAATTTACTAGTCCTTAAAAATGAGCAAAGCTGTAGACCACAAGTCTGAAAGTACTAAGCAAATAGAAATTACGTCCTAATGCTAAGTAGGTTTTCTCGTGCTAGCTATTGTTATCCTAGTATTTATTTTTGAGGGAGAAAAGGTCCAGTGTATGAATAACTTGCATGTAAACACTAGCATTTTGCTTTTTGTGAGACACCTGTCCTGAATGCTGCAAAAATATATAGATTATGGCAAACTAAAACAATATTGGGGGATTTAAGCAAGAAAATGGTATCTGAGTTGGAAATAAGAAAATTGAGGAAATTTTGTCAATGATCATTTGGAAATTAGCACAATTATGTAAGTGTTTATTTTGATTCTACTTGTTTTGAGATATTGATTATCTATTTTTAATTGCTTTGTGGTTGTATTGCTGAATTCAGTTTGTGTCACACAGAGTGATAAAGTTAGTCAGGTACAGGTTTTGTGCTTGGTAAATCTGTTCAGGCTGATTCCATGCCTTTCACATGCCTAGAAATTGCTTTTCTAGGGCACTTGTGATCTTGAGAATGGAGGATTGGCTGACTTCAGTTTCCCATATCCTTCTCTATGTCCTTCTCTTTGGAACATAAAATTAATAATTTTCTAGTTGATTGTTGTAATTCTGAGAACTTCTGTTTACTGCTGTCTTTCCAAGCTGGTGAAACATCTTTGTGATGACTTTAGCCAGGTTACTCTGCAATGCTGAATATTTGGTAAGAAACTCTGGACCTGTACGTGTTCATCTTATTCAAGCAGCCCCTGACTAAACTTTTTTTCTAATCACACCCTTCCTCTCCAAGCTCTGTTGCCAAGCATATGGACTTAGGACACCAACTTGCCACTGAAAACCTACACGGAGAAGAGAGGCCAAATACAACAGTCTTTGCTTCATTACTAGAATATCCACTACACTCACTACTCAGCCAAAGATTTTATTGGCTTTCCTTTTCCCATTGGCACTCACTTATCCTTCCAAATTTCACTCCAATGAAGCATTGGCCTTTCAAATTCTCCTTGAATTCTTCTTTGTAATAAATATATGGCTACCTGTACTTCTCTGAACCTCTCTCCTTGCATTTGAGCTTAGCTGAGATTCTTTAACCTGTGTAGGACTTTTTGCTGTGACTGCTCATTTTATTGCACTCAAATAATTTGATTCAAAACTTGACTTGCTTTTTTGATAATCTTTGTGCTTTAAGGAAACTATCCCTGAAGATCAATCAGACTTCATGAGTTCCTCTATCTTCTTTGCATCTTATGAAATCCTGCCAGCAGTTCACTGAATAGACTGGGAACAGTTCTGAAGTCTGAATGTTCTCTGCTGCTTGCTTCCCTGTCTTACTTCATGATCTTTTATTCTTCCATCTACAGGTCACAGAAGCATAGATTGCAGTGACTATCATGTTCTTAACCAGTTCTTGCTGTGTAGTAGAGCACCTTCCTGGCTGATCTATTCCCTAACTTTTGAGGAAAAAATAATCCAACATACTTTTAAAACTTTTTGGATTAAGTGTGTTTCAGAATTTGATTTTTCAGTAGATATGAGAATGAAGATTTGTTTCCATCTGTCTGGATGATGCTTAATGTATCTTGAATACATTAAGCTCAGTCTATTTTTTCTGCTTTTTGGTAGCTGATACAGTCATTGCTTAATGCATCTCTTTGACCTTTTACAGATCCTGTTTCAGATTATCACTCTATAGGAGAGCTCCATGTATTCTTTTTGTTCCTTTATGTAGAATGAAATAATTTTTCTTCCCTTTTTCCTTAAAATCATGTATCCTTCTGTCTCACATCTCCATTCATAAAAACTATCCCATCTTGCTTTTCTGCTTTGTTGCCTCATTTTTGTCAGGTACCACAGGTTCCTTGACAGCAGTCTGCTCTTTGAAGATCGTGATGGTTTTGTTGGAGCCAAAGCACTTTGGCAGCTTGAGATCAATGATTTCACTTGCAGGATATATCTGTTCCTCCTGTAGAGATTCCTTTCTCCTTGATTTTGTTGGGAATATCCCACAGGTCCCTGTCCTCTTCACCTGAGTCCTCAGAGATATGTAATCAACCTTGATCTCACTGTCGCTGAGCAGTGTTCTTCATTCTTATGTGGTTGAAACAATGGGCAACAAGAAGCAATAACTCAAGAGCTCGATGAGTTCCAGCAGTCTCTGAAAAGTTGAGGATCCACTCCCTGGGCAAGTGCTAAGCCTCCTTCAAACAGAAAAATTGATTGGAAGGCATGTTTGAGTGCAAGGTTGCACTTCATTCTGTATTCTGACTTACAACCAGGTTTTTGTTTTTCTTTTTTTTCAAATATGTACACATTCCAATAAGAGAATCCAGTTATTTCACACATTTATTAAAAATAAGCCCATTTAAAAATCTTTTTTTTTTCTTGTAACCCTCCCTCAAATAGAGACTTTATTCTTTCCACTTCCCCTTCTTTCCACTGTTCTCCTTAAGGAGCTGAATGGCCTCTTTCACATGATTGGAGAATTCTCTGAAAACTGCTATATGAAAATAGCTTCTAAAGAGAGTTGAAGTTCTTAAAGTACACTGTTTATATGCCAGTACTGCAGTCAGGATTATCTCTCTGATATTTCAGAGATTGTTGCTTCAATTCAAGACTTGCAAAATGTAATGGCTGTTCTTTCTTGGAACCTTTCATTTTATTGCAATTTGTATAACAGTATGAAATGTATAGCTTATTTTCAGCCATTTTGGTAAAAGTGCAGCTTGCCCTAGAAGTTTGGATTAAAAGGTAATTTCAGACCTAATGAATATGAAGGGTTAGTTTTTATGATTCATATTGGCCCAGACTTCTGTTTGATGTTGGTGGATGCTTAGAGAGATAAAAGAACTGGAATTTTAGACCTGATGCTGCTTAGCCATCTGTATTTTAATATTTCCCTTTAGATAAGAGACCTTTCAATCTATTTACATTAGGTAGCAGAATAACTGGACTGAACTTCTCAACCATGGAGCTTTGGATTCTCTGCATTAGGGAAATGTCTGATGCTTTAGCAGCTGAAGTAAAGACTTGGTTTCCTATATTTAGGAATCAGCTTCAGGAATTTTAGCTCTGATCCTAAGAGGATAGCTTAAGAGGTGATAAAAGGAAAGCAAGTAGAAAGTCTTTAAAATGAAACTTTTAATGGGAAGGACTAGAATATTCAAACATTCCATCCACTAAAAAATGATGTCCCTGGAGGTCAGTAGTGGGGCCAGTACTGTTCAGCCTCTTGTCAGTGACACAGACAGTGAAATTGAGGGCACCCTCGGCAAGTTCACTAACAGCCCCAAATTCTGTGGGGCAGTCAACATGCTGGAGGGAAGGAACATCATCCAAAGGGACCTGGTCAGGCTCATGAAACCTTGTGAAGTTTGACAAAGCAAAGCTCAAGGTCCTACACCTGGGACATTCCCAGGCACACCTGCAGGCTGGGCAGATAAATGATTGAGACCCACCCTAAAGAGAAAGAGTTGGGGGTGCTGCTTGATCATGCACCAGCAGTGTGCACTCACAGCCCAGACAGGGAGGACTGGGACTAGCTAGATGATCTTTAAGGTCCATGCCAACCCCTTAACATTCTGTGACTCTCTGATCCTCATTCTGCAGTAACTGAATGTTGCTCAGTCTTTTCTGAGCTGATTTAGAAGCTGACTGATTCTGTAAAGTGATTAAAAATCAGAAAATAAGATCTCAAAGCAAGTATGTCAAGAACTGCATTTATTATTCACCTTCTTTTTTTCCTATAAGGGGAGATTAAGAACAACTATACCATGTTTTGAAATTGTTCTGGGATTTGTCTCAATATTTTTAATAAAAATATGTCCATTTATCCAGCTATACAGAACTATTCTGATCATCTCCACACACTGATTTGTAGTTCAGCTGCACAACATTCCTCCTACCAGCTTTATATGAATGTAAGAATGTTGTTGTAGCACCAGAAGGAAAAGTACTTTTTCCTGTTCTTATGCTAAGCTGTGCCTGTGAGCTGAACCAGATCCCCTTTAGATGAACAAGATCATTTCTGCAATCATGCTGCAAGAACCAGTCAGGCTTCCCTGTTGCTCACTTAAAAATATTGTGCGGAAGAATTATCAATAGACAGGCACTTGAAATCCACAGACTTACAAATGGGAAGTGAGTGCCAGGACTGACTTATGCAAGAAAGGAGCTGTCATTATGAGCCCTGCTGGCCGGAGGAGATGAGGGATGAGTCCAGTGTTCAGAATATTGATTCTTTGCATAGACAGAACAAAATTCCCGGCATTCTTCAGCATTTTCTTATAGTTGTGCAGGTTTTGACAAGGATAATTTTCTTTGTAGTAGCTAGTATAAAGCCAGGTTTTGGATTTGTGCTGAACACTGTTGATAGCACAGGGATGTTTTTGCTACTGTTGGGCAGTGCTTACACAGAGTTAAGGCCTTTTCTTCTCCTCACACTGTCCCACCAGTGAGGAGGCTGGGAGTACATGGCATATCAGGAGGAGACACAGGACCCTGACTAACCAAAGGGATATTCCATTACATATGGCATTGTATTCAGCTTATACAGCTGGGGGAAGGAGAAAGTGCGGGAGACACATTCACAGTTTGTGATGTTTGCCTTCCCAAGTCACTATGATGTGTGATGCAGTCCTGATTTCCTGGGTATGGCTGAACATCTCTCTGCCTAATAACACACTTAGAGGCTACAAACTCTGCCCTAGAAGCTGCAGATCATCTTCCAGCCAGTCACAGATATGATACCTAAAATACCTGATACCCATTACTGTGCAGATAATAACAGGTCTTTGGGTAATACATATTAAACTAACTTATAAGTAAGAACTGAATTAGGTTTTTTTTATGGGCTGGGTACTGTATAGAACTCACTTTCAAAAAGTCCATTATGCACATAGCTATGGGATTGTGTATTTCACAGAATAGTCTTAAGATGCTGTGTGTTGGTTTTATAACAATATTTTTAAATTATATTTTTTGTTTTAAGAAATCATTTTTATGAGAGTTAGAAGGAAGTAGGCTTCTGTGTTATGTGTATGGCTCGAAGTAATTTTCAGGTACTCAGGAAGTAGGAAAAAATGTGCTTTTAGTAACAAAAAAATTGTTTTTATATCTTATTTTATTGGATTGGAGTGTTCCCAGAAGTCATAATGATATCTTGGTTATCTTTAATGATAGGAAAGGAAATTCTGATAAATCATTTAAGGGGTTTGATTATTTTGATTTAAAGTTGTTTACAGTCTCTGAAATTCTAATAAAATACATCTAAGATTATGTGACCATAATTTTACAAATAAAAAATATTTGGATAGGAGTGAATTTATTCTTCAGATGTGAAAGGCACTTAATACATTATGAAGTATATAGATGTGAATATGTTAGAAAGTATAGCATATATGAGATAGATTTAACAAATAGGTTTTTTGACTTTTCTTCCCCAAAATTATATATTTCCATCTTTTTCTGTTATTCCAAGGAGTTTTGTGCAAGTTTTCTTACAGACAACGCTGTCCTGATGTTTAACATTTTCATTATGGTATCCATTAGCCTGTGGCTTGTCATTCATAGTCAGTAATTTGACCGGTCATTGTGACCCTTATTGAAAGTAACAGGAATGAAGCACTTAAGCCTCATCTTATACAGCTTCCCCATTGTAGGGGAAGAGCAGGCAAGCCATAGGAATTTTGTTTGCTTATCTAATAAATGTGCCTGTTGCATGCTATGATTTTATCACTCTGTCAAATATACTAACAGATTTGACAATTCAGTCCTTCCTACAAGACCTGCACTTTGATTTTAAGTTTTTAGTGGTGAATTTAAAAGGGCTTAAGATCCAGCCATGATTTTGGGTTACAAACTTTGTAAAAATCAAACATTAAAATGGACAGAATAGATACATAATTTTAGAACAATTTGCTTCAGTTTTTGAAATAGAGGCTTCTCTTGATAGAGAGTTGAGATCCATGAACCATGAATGACATCAGGAGAGTGAAGAAAAGGGGACAGAATGGTCTTGCTTTCCAGGAAATGTAATTAACTTGCACATTTTCTGGAAAATATGAAAGCATTACAGTCATGATATTAAAAACTTGCATTGAAACTTTTTTCTCTTGAAAACAATGATTTGTTTTCAAATAATTTCAAATCATTTCCAGGGAGGTCATGTGGCTTAATGGAGGGCTATATTGTCTAGACATGCTATAGCTGGTGACATGATGGCTGATTGGAATGACCCACAGGAAAATGAAGAGGATTGGATCCCATGTTAGATCCCACTATGCCAGTCACAACTGATATAAGAAAAGGTTCAGTTAGGTCTGCTGGGAAGTCTCCATTTCCTAGGAATGAAAGGAAAACTTTCCAGCTTGAATGCTAAAAAAATACTGTTTCTTCATGTATTACATTTGTGACTGCAGAAAACTATCTGATGCAAACGTGATTTCTCTTAATGTCACACAAAAGACCCTAGGAATTGTCAATTTCTACTTCATGCAAACACATCTTGGGGTACTCTTAATCATTCTGATATCTAAATGATGAATTATCCTGGAACATATATAAATATCAATATAAAAATATACTATCAAATGAGATACAAAATATGTCTCTAATGGGCAGCTAGTCTTCCTCTATATTAAAGTAAAAAAGATATGTATTTTTTCCTGCTTCTGAAGGAGAAGGAGAAGCTAAGAATGGTACCAAAACTGCATTGAAAGTTTCATGCCCCTGATCTGCCCCTCCTTTTACATTAAGAAGAGAAGGAAGAGGGTTTGAATTTTCATATTACAGCATTTGGGTGTGTGTATATGTTTTGGATTTTGTCTGTTTTCAAATAGCCTAAGGGTTGAAGAATCACTGAGAAAACAAGTTAGAAATGGAAATTGCTAATGAGAAGTGATCATCTTAGGAACATGAGCAGGAGCAGCTGCAAGACTTCATGAGTATGAAAGCCTGGATGCAGGAAGAATAAAAAGTTTCCTCATTCTCACAATACAAAGGAGTCAAATATATTTTGTCAAAATGAAGCCCAGTTGTATTATAATTTTGGCTTCATATATACGTAATAAAAGAGCAGCCCATAGTTTAATTTGCAAGCTCGTCAAGACCAGAGAAGTAATTGAAGTGTGTGCATTAAAATAGAGAGCTGGGCTATGAAAACAGACATATTACTGCAGGATATGAAATCTCCTATGAAAAAGATTATGTATTCCTAAGACAATAGATGGACAAAACCTGATAATATTTATGGGGCAGGATCCCTGTAGGGATAAAATACTGTTGTTAATGGAAAATACCTCTTGAAGAAATGCTGACATTTTTTGGGGGAGAAGGGAGTTAGATGCCCCCAAAAAGTCTTAGTTACAGACATCTTTGGATCATGAAACAGCCTCTTGTGATTGTAATTTCTGTTTCTTAAGTCTTCATAAGACTTTCTATTATATCTGAAAGAATCTGTTTCCAGCCCATAGCATCCAGATTCTTTTCAAATTGCAGGAGACACAAACATGCTGTAGATTGCTTTTCATGAAAAAAACAATGTAATTTATTCCATTCTTAAGCTAGCATCCATATATTTATTTTATAAAAGTACCACAGAATTTGTTGATAATATTTGCATTGCTTTCAATAAGCAAACTTGTTTCTTTTAAACTATAGATTGAAAAGTCTACTTGTGTTCAACATAGTGCTGTTGAAAGGTTTCTGAATTGTTATGGAATTAATTTCATTTTAGGGCTTCTAAAGAACTCAAAAATCAAGGAAGTTAGGCTTGTTTGGGAGTTCTTGCTAAGCTTCTCATTACTTTATTGTCAAGGTTTAGGGATCAATCCAGCTGGCATTAGACCTTCAAAGTCTCACATAGGAGGAGGTATAAAAACAACCTATGGACTTTGAATTGCAGATTAAAAATCTGGTTAGGTTTGAAAGAGATTTAATATTGAATATTTTCTAATTATAACTTGAATGGGACAGCTGGCATTAAGAATCAATGGGATATGAATATGAAGAAGGAAAGAGAAGGAAATATAAACCAACTACGTTGCTGTCAGTCTTAGGAAGAAGAGCACAGTTTAATCAACTTGATTTATAGGAGGATAAAAACTAATAATTAATAGGTAATAGAATTACTGACTAATCACCAAAAATGCAAATAAACAGTAAGTGGAGAGATGCTGTATCTTAATGAGTGTAAGTGCCTTGAAGATTGAAGAGTATTTAATTGCCTAAAGGAATATGGGACTCGTGATGGAATGCAGAAGAAGGGCCATTTTGGGCTTGTGTAATAAATTTTATAGAACATTTTAAGGGGATAGTGGCACTGTCAAAGATATAATGAGATATTTAGAGAAGGACCAAAGGTGGAGAAAGGGAGGAGTAGGGGTGAATTGGGGGAACTAACGCATGAAAATGGAGAGACAAGGAGGCAGGGTGAAGCAGGGATGGAGAAAGGACTTCAGTATAAACAGATTTCTGGTCAATAGGTTTGGTTAGATACTGAATCTGATCACCAGAATCTTTCATTTCTGCGTGTTAAATGCTATTTCTGTTTTCCTCAGTAGAGTCCTAGCTGGTGTTTTTTGTGTTGAGGTCTAAATTCCCATAACTGGAAAGAGCATGAATGTCTCACTGGGGAATTTCAGTGTTGCAGTGTGTACTTCACCAGATAATCTCAAGCTGAATTAGCTGCTGCATGGGATAAGAGGTCTGGCAGCAAGTTATAGAAGAGAGTTGGTTTGGGTTCCAGACAGTGGAGGCACTGTCAGTCTGACAATCAGATATTTGGTTGGCCAAGTGGTTCTTTCACCTTCTGGGGCAGACAGCCTAGCAGTCAGCTTCTGAGAAAATCAAAAGTCTGGGACAACTATTGTGGAGTGAGGGAGGTATGTACAGAACAAAAGGGGGTCTGACTACCAATAAGTGTCTGCAAAACCCAAGGACTTCTACAGCCAGGTACTAATAAGTAGGGAGACCAGAGGATCTGGGGCTAACTGCTGAATGAATTTGGTTTCTAAGAACAGATACATATATATGTGCCTAGAGAATATCAACTAGAAGCATCCACCCTCATCTGTAAAGGAAAAACATAGTCAAGCTAATAATGTTCACAAAAAAAGATGAGAAGATTGCATTGATCCTCTACTAATCCATTCTCATTTCCCAAATTCCAAGAAATTTTCAGCGACTTTAGTTAATTTAGAAAAGGTCATTTATCAGTGTGAAACTTTATTTACCAGATGAATTTGGTTGCGTGGATCATATGTGAGGTCAATGTTTTTGAAACCTTTTATTTCCTTCCTAGGTATTTCCTTCCTTTTGCTCCAGGAAATGTTATGATGTCATCCTGACTTACATAACAACAACATGAGTCTTGTATTTTAGCTCCTCCCCAGCTTGGTCACAGCATCAAGCCTGCCAGAGCTCAAGTGTTTGGACTGTGCTCTCAGGCACATCTTATGAGTCTTGGGGTTGTGCTGTGCAGGGGCAGGAGATGGACTTGGTAATCCCCGTGGGTCCCGCCAATCTCAGCATATTCTGTGATTCTGTGATTACTTTCAAGTGCTTACTACACTTCTGGATTTGTAGTAGTTTGTGCCATGGCAAAGATGGAAGCAGAATAATAAATCTGTTTCAAAATCATTTCTACATCGAAAACTTGTGTTCACAGCTTTGTTTTATTGAAAGAAACAGATGTTGAATTTTCTGAAACATGATACTGAGAAAATAGACACATTATCTCAAAAATCTAAAAAACTCTCAATATAAAAATAATGTTTTAGAGTTTTTGGTTTTCATTTTGTTTGGTTTGGTTTTGGTTTGGGGAATTTTTGTGGGTGTGGATTTTTGGGGTTTTTTTGGTTGGTTGTTTGGGGTTGGTTTTTTTTTTTTGGTTTTTTGGGGTTTTTTTTCTGGTTTTGGGGGGGGTTTTTTTGTTTGGTGTTTTTTTTTTTTTTTTTTTCTTTTGTTTTTTGTTTTTTAGGATTTTGTGCATGTGTGATGATGTTTCTTTTTCCATTTTTTCCGTTTTATGGTTTTATTCATAAACTCATATTCATTCAAAAGTGAGCTCCAGTCCAGGAAAGGAACATACACTGTGAAATAAGGTTACATTTTGGTATCCGTGAATGCTTATGTTAACAAAAGTCAACAGCTGAAAAAATTGTTCAGTGTGGGCAACTGGAGTTAATGGAATGCCTCACTAGAGCCTAGTTTATTTTCTCTGTAAATGAAAATCATATGAAAGATATTTGGGTTAGGGGGTACATTAGAAAGACAAAATAAGTGTAAAGAAAGAAAATAAGTGGTCTCTTTCCCCCTATTCTGTAGCCTTAAAAATTTCTAACTCATTGTGAACTAGCCTACTGTTAAGCAGGATCACTGAAGAACAAAGCATTTAAGCTCTAGAACTGAATGGCCACTGACAGTATTTCTCCTCTAAAAAATAAAAAAAACCAACTTTTTTGAAGTGTTCTGAACTGCACTGAGAGTTCTTCACAAAAAAAAATGAAGAAATGCTTTCTGATTTGCTGCAGATAACAGATGGTGTGAAAGAAGTCTGTCATACATAATGTTCAGCTGCCAAATCTCTTCTTATAAAAGGATTGAATAAATATCCCATGCAGATGATATTTTATGAAACAGATTATTCTCCCCAAAATAGATTTTTATTTTTTAAAGCTTTCCAATTCCTGCAAGTCTTTAAGTGTAAATAAAGTAAGAAAAAAAGATTTGTACTCTATTTTATTGAGAGTCACAGGAGGGCCTATTTTTTAAAACATTTTAATTTTTCTTTTCTATACATTAAGTGGACAATATGATTCAGATTGGGATGCAAAATTGGAACATTTGAATTAAACTTTTTTTTCATTACCGACCACTTATTTTTTGAATATATCCCACAAAAATCCTTTTGGATTTTTCCCCCTCTCACTGGATTTTAATTAGCTTCAATGCTTTTTAGTAGGAATTAAGAAGCTCATCAGGAAAACCCGATTTCTCTAACTGGTGTTGGCACAGTTCATGACATATAGTGTTTGTTCAGGAATAAGTTGGTTTTGAATTTTCTTTTTCAGTTTTTCTTATATTCTTTTNAGTGATTCCCCAGCTCTGTACTGCTGGTCTCAGGAAGAAAAACTCAGATCTGCAAATATTTTCTAACTTGTATCTGTGGCCAGAAGGTGTTGGATGAAGCCATAACATGCTTGACAAACCTTTGGTGTTTGACATTTAAAATGCCCTTTGCCAACTGTGCTTAGCACAGTGAGCATCCTGTTGAACAAGTTGTGGTGAAAAGTTTCAGTACTACTTAAGATCTCAATCAGCTACAAAATCAACCAGTCTTTTTTTCTCTTTTTTTTCCCCTACATTTTCTGGCATGGAATTATCTGAACTAGAGGATAGCTCTTTGAGTTCTGTCTTAGTACTTCTACTCTTCTCTGAAGCGAAGACTTTGAGTCTTTGAGATGGAATTTAGTACTTGATGCTTTCAGCAGTTTACAGTGATTTGTCTGAATTTTCTGTTCTTATTCCTATTCAGATCTCAAGGTTTATTCCAAGATAATATAAAACCAGGGATTTTTGTACTTGTTTTTTTTTTTTTTTTGACTACCTTCAACTTTAGGCCCAGATGTCTGCATAGTAGAGCTTTGTGAAGCCAAAACTCCTAATGTTTCAGCTAGCACTGTAGTCTTGTTAGATACACAAAGAAGTATTTTATGTCAGATTCTGAGTCAGTAAGCTGAAAGGCTTAATCATGGTAGACAAGAAGCAGGAAGGCTTCTTTATCTTGAAATGAAGAATTGTTTGGTGAAATTTGCATGTTTCTCTTTAATAATTTTTCCATATCCACAGCTAATCTGAAAGTAGGTTGGAGGCTCTAATGTCTAAAAAAGTCAGATTTTTCTTGTCCAGAAGTTAACATTTTGAAAAGAAAATCTAAAATACAGGGCTTCCTCACATCTTGATGGAATATTTTTCACTGATATAAGCTTATTTATTAAATCCACCTCGTGGATCACTATGTGCCTTTGGCAGTCCCTACTGGGCATAGTTGCCACTAATGAAACAAACAAATGCTTGCAGCTAACAATAGCAGTGCCAAAATCTGATCCTGCTTGACTGAGGGTATCCAGTGTGAGCACAGCTGGTTGCCGTAGATAGTACAGCATACATTCCAGAAAGGTACTGAAGCAAAAGGTGTGAAAACCTTTTTGACTGTTCTGGCTTGCATATTGTACAGAGAATAACTGCAGGATGTGATTATTGAAAAGGAACTACCTATTCTTAAAAGACCAATCATCTTCCCACAAGAGTCAGAAAACTGTATCACAGCATGTGATGCATTAGCAGTTTTTCAAAGCTCTTGTAGTGAAATTATCTTAATGTTCTTATTTGGTGTATTTTTGATGCTTCCTGCTATGGCATGTGCATTCAAATGTAGTCTCTTAGGTGATGAATGACAGAACACATATTTTTATTTCTGGATTAAATTATAATGCTCTTGAAGGTTGAAGACACGTCTTTGTGCTTAGAGAAGCAACATTTTGGACTGTCCCTTTAACTGAAGCCCCCTGTAATTTCATACTGGAGGTTTCTGTTTTAGTTAGATGCAGGTTGTTGATAGGTGGGCTGCATTCCTCCATATTTGCCCTTTGAGTGTCCTTCCTCACAGGATTCTCTACAGTTTATTTTCCCTTTCCAGATTTAAAAATGAGGTTTTGATATTTTGAGTTAGCTTCATTGGTATCTCCAGTGACACCAGTGGAGCTTCTCATTAAGTAAAATAGCTCTTTTCTAATGAAGGAAATTAGAATTTCAGTGTGTGGGAGCAAAATACAACAACAATATCCTTAAATGTGTTAGGGTTGGTTGATTTGTGTTTTCATGGGGGTTTTGAGTGTGCAGAGGGTGTAGAAAATGACAATGAAACTTGTATTTATGTAAAAGGGAATACAGACTATCAAACCCACTGATTTTTGCCTTTTTTTTTAATAGCCTGAGTCGGTTTTTATATTTTGTTCACTAAACCTACTTTGAGTGAGGGAAGACTGAGAAGTAGATATTGGCTCACTTCTTTACAAGAATGGAGTAGGAAGGATGTACTGAGCTATTTAAATTACTCAAGCTTCTAAACAAAATGTCAGTGATAATTCAATCACAAATCCTTGATCAATAAGTGGAAAGGAGGAAGAAAGTCTCTGCTTTTCATTTAATATTTTACATTTGATCTGCATAGATATTGGAAAAATGAAGTAGAAATAAAAAAGGCATAGAAACTTTCATCTAATCAAAGTATGTTACTGTCATATTTTATTAAAATCACAACTTCCAATGTGTTAGAGAAATCTGTTAAACCAACAGTACGACTCCTAAGCCTTAGACTTTTAGTGGTTTGGATATTTTTAGCATTAAGAAAACAATATTGATAGATGGATTGAAGGAAAATATGAATTTAAAAAAAGCATTAGTTACATGGACACATCCAGGAGACCAAGGAAATGTGCAGTGTCCTATTAGTTAATAGATCCCATATGTTCCTCAGACAATATTTAGAGTATTTATTAACACTTACATTTGCATGTAACATTAACATTTTAGAATCGTTATTCACAATTGTGATAGAGTCATGCCTTTTGAAAGGCTTTTGAACTGCATGGGCTGGTTATACTATAGGAGAACCTGTGAAACATTGACTAATTAAAATAATACAGATCTCACTAATAATTCTCAAGGTCTTACTTGGAGTTTTCTTTTTAACTTGCCATCACTTCCTCTATTTGTTTACTCTTAAGGTTTTTCAGAGAAATAAAAATCTCTCTGCATTATACCTCTAAAGAAATGCAATATTGTAGGGTTTTTTTAAGCTCAGCAAGGCTTCAGGGTGTTTCTATGACCAGAAAATATATCACTGCAATTTTAGGTTTTGGGACTTGCCACTGCTTCACTGCCTGTCAGCGGAATGGAGGAGAAAGAATCGGAAGGGCAAAAAGAAGAAAATTCAGGGATTGAAATAACAACAAAGATGTTAAATAAAGCTGTGCATACAAGCAAAGACAAATATTCAGTGCTTTGTGTTGGCAGGCAGACACAGAGCCAGTGCTTGGCAGGGCCTCAACATATGTAAGTTACTGGGGAAGTCAAATGTGGTAACCATACACATTCTCCCCTCCTCCTTTGAGTTCTACTGCTGAGCATGATGCCATGAGGTATTGAAGTCATATGGTATTTGTCAGTTTGGGTCAGTTGTCCTGGCTGTGTTCCCTAGCAATTTCAGCACTTCCAGCCTACCTGCTGAGGAACACAGTGTGTAGGGTGGTGGGTAGGGAATAGCCCTTGACATGTGCACACACTGCTCAGCAGTAGTAAACCGGAGTGTTAGCAATACTGGCTTTGTCACAAATTCCCTGCAGAACACTACTGTGAAGGCTATGTGTAGGCTACTACAAAGAAAATTAACTCCATCCAAGCAGAATCTGATTTGTAGGCATGAGATCAAAATGCTGTCTGAATCTGAGTGATTCCTGAAATTAAAATCTGAGACCCTGGGATTCCTAAGTTCAGCATATTGTGCCATGGAGTTGGTTAGACAGAATCACAGAATTACGTTTGTTGGAAGTGACTTCTGAAGGTCATCTAGCCCAATCACCCAGCAATGAGTCCAGTCTGACTTTAAAGGTTTCTGGGAATGATGCATCTTCCACCTCTCTGGGCAACCTGTTTCAATGTTTCACAATGCTTATTTTACAAAATTTCTTCCCTAAATCTAGTCAAAATTATTACCTTTTGTCCTACTGCAAAACACCATGAAAATGTTTTTCTCCATCTTTCTTACAAGCCCCCTTTAAGCACTGACAAGCCATTATAAGATCTCCTGAGAGGCTTCTGTTCCTCAGGATGAACAACCGCTTCTAGCCTGTCTTCATAGGAAAGTTCCTCCACTCCTCTGATCATCTTCTCAGCCCGCCTCTGGACCTATTCTAAAAGGTACATATTTTTTTTGTGATGAAGACTCCAGACCTGGAGCCTCTAGGTGGCGTCTCATTGAACCAGAGTAGAAGGGCAGAATCACCTCTCTCAACCTGCTGACTTTTGATTCAGACCAGGATAAAGATGTCTTCCTGAGCTGCAAGTGCATATTGCCAGTTCACATCCAGCTTTTCATCCACCTCTACCCCCAAGTCCTCCTCCACAGAACTACTCTCAATCCCTTCATTTCCTCAGCCAACCAGGAATTGCCCTCATCCAGGTGTAGCAGCTTGCATTTGTACTTGTTAAACTGCACGAGGTTCCCATGGGCCCACTTCTCAAGCTTGTCCAGGTCCCTCTGGATGACATCTTATCTCTCAGGCATGTCTGTCACACCACTCAGCTTGGTGTCATCTAGAAACTGCTGAGGGTATCATCTACAAACTTGCTGACACTGATCCCACTGTCTATGACACTGATGAAGACGTTAAAGAGAACTTGTCCAAATATGGATCCCTGAGGGACACCACTTGTCACTGATATTCACCTAGTCATTGAGCTGTTGACTCTACATTCTGGCTGCATCCATACAGCCAATTCTGCATCCACTGAACAGTCCATTAATCAAATTCATATCTTTTCAATTTAGAAAGAAGGAGGTTGTGGGGGAAAAACACCCACAACAAAGGTTGTACAGAGGTCCAGATAGATGACATTTGTAGCTCTTCCCTTGTTCACTCTTGCAGTCATTCTTCCATGGAGGCCACTAATTTGGTCAGGCAGGTTTTGTCCTTGATGGAGCTCTGCTGACTGTCTTGAACCACCTCCTTGTCCTCTGTATGCCTCAGCATAGCTCCTAGGAGAATCTGTTCTATGATCTTCCCAGGCACAGAGGTGAGGCTGACAGGTTTCCCCTTCCTAACTTTTTTAAAAATGAGTGAAATGTTTCCCTATTTCCACTCACCAAGTTCTTCTCCTGACTGCCGTAACTTTTCAAATATCATGGAGAATGGCTTGACAGTTCCCTCAGGACTCTGGGACCTGAGGAGAGGAATCCCATAGACTTTCATGTGTTCAGGTTTTTTCAGGTGATCACAATCTGATCTCTTGCAGTGGGAAGGAATTCACTTCTCCAGTCTACCAGTTTTCCAGTCCATCCACTCAAGAGGTGTGGGAAGTGAGGTTTGTGTGAAGACTGAGATGAAAAAAAAATTAGTACCTTAGCCTTCTCTTCATCTGTTGTTACCAATTTTCCAGTTGCGCTCATCAGGTAATGCTTTCTTTGACTGTAGTTTTCTGACTGACTTACTTATAGAAACCCCTGTTATTCTCTGCATCCCTTGCCAAGTTTAGCTTCATCCACACTTTGAAAACTGCACCAATGCATGATCACTGCAGCCTAGACTGCCTCCGGTCTTGATATCACTGATTAGCTCCCTTGCTCTGGTGACCATCATGTCCAATATCAAATCCCGTCTACTGGCTAGACAACTCTGGTAGAGTTGTCTATCACCTCTTCAGTACTGCAGGAGTTGCCTGAATGGCCTACAGTTTACCACACTGCTCTGTCATAAAACAGTGTTTAAAACACCACCTGTATTATAAAGTTTAAATTTTTGGGCTAAGTTAGTGAGGCTGTCATGTGTAATTGACTTATATAGTAATTGGCTTATATAGGCAAACAGAAAAATGAAAAAAAAAAAGCCTCAAAACCTACATTTTTTTCTACTAATTCTATAAGGATATTGTGAAGTAAAACATTTTGTTTAGAGATGGGAAGATGAGCTTCAAAACAAACTATGTGTATAACCAGTCAACTGCCATCTTGCAACAGTGAAGTTGCTGATAGCAAAATGTCAAAGTGAAACACCAGGGAACCTCCTGGGACTGTAATTGAAGGTGATATACTTCTTTTAGCTCACTTTCCCCTTTTTTGTTTCCTTGCTTTTATTAGGTTATTAACTACTTCTTGTTATAAATAGAATTCTTACCACATTTATATAGAAGTTTATATAACAGCATATTTTTAAGTGCTGCTAATGGATTTTGAGTCTGCCTTCTAAATAATTTGATCTCTTAAAGCCAAAGAAAGAAATATTGATGAATACACATGACTTAACAATTTAAAATTCATTCTGTTCTTTTTTATCATCTAATTTTCATCTTAGCTGACTCAGTGAGTCAGATCTGCAAAGGATAGGAAACGAATATGAAAGGAATTAGTTGTACTGTTCTACTCTTTGATTTTTTTTGTTTTAAGGATGGCCGTAATTGCTTGGAAAAAAAATTCCTGAAAAACCTACAAGCACAAGTTCCTATATGAATTTTCAGCATTAGATATAAAAACACATTCTCTGCTTGTTTGCTTCCACTGTTAGCTTTGTATCACTGCTGTGTTTATGTACAATGTTTGATCTGAATCAGTGTTTTAACATCTGATAAACATGAAATGTGTTCTCACTCAGTGGACCCGCTAATAAATATACTCTCAGATTCATCCTTCTACTGGAAAAATAGCTGCCCTGAAGCTTAAACACTGTTACTCATCCCTGTGTAACCTGTGAATTCACACTTTGGTTTCCTGTTTTCTTGCATGCTGGGGTAGGCTAACTGGTGTGCTTTGAAGAGGTTGTTCTTGAAGACTGACCAGTTCCTCCAGGGCCTGTTTGCCCTTTGGAACAACACTGCACAGCATCCATCCCTTCAGCCCCTGAGAAGTCTGAAAAATGCTTTACTGAATCCCAGAGTGTTTTTCTGCTGCTGTTCTCCCTTGTTGTGTCTTCTGGATTTTAATCTATACCAACAGCTGGTCCCTGCAGCCAGGTGGGGTGGTGACTGTGAGACACTTCCTACCTGCCAAGTGGGTGCAGAACAGGGTACCTGGGTACCGCAGTGGGTAGCAGTGTTTAACTGAAACCCTGTTCTTGTTGACTCCAGTCAGCAAGTCAGTTCACTATAAGCATCAGCTCTTCAGTGGTTTTGATTCATTGGACAATATGAACCTTTGTAAATGACTCAATATGTTATTATAAAAACAAACAACAGAAACTGTGTGTGTATGTAGAAGTTGTAACTCTTGATAGTCTGAAATACACATTAAATATTTTTTGTTTGTTTGACTGATATATATCAGAACCATTAGATCTTTTTTTTCCTTCTTCACTTATGGATGCTATCATTCTCAGCATCTTCTGGCCAATGTGACTGTGATACTGTAGTTAAAATAAACACAGGTTGTGAGGAGAAATCTTGTTGATTTCTTATCTTTTGACAGTTTCATCCACTTTGATTCAGGAAATTTAAATTCTGCAGTTTTGGACTGTATTTTTCTGTGCTTACTGTTGATACTTTCACACAATTGTATAAAATAAGTTTTGGTTGTTTGGTTTTGTTGTTTTTTTTTTTTTTTAAATTAAGAGATAGAATAGGTTTGAGGGTGTTAGTTAGGTACTTTTCTTTTTAAACTTAAGTGTAAGAGGATGTCCTTGTCTTGAAGGAAAATAAAAATTGTGAAACTAGGCATGGTTATATTTAGTTATCTGGGTAAGGGAAGAAAAGACTTAAACAATACCAGCTAAGTGTAACCTGAGTAGTTTATGTAGAGGGATTATATGTCCCCTTGCTCCAGGTATCTCCCTAATATTTGATAGTATATCCGGATGGAAATTGCTAGTGCTCTTACAAAGAGAGAAAACAGGAGGTACAGAAAGCTAAAAAACATTAATAATAGGTATGCTGTTCATCGTAAGACACATCCTGGAAGAAAAAAACAAACAATCAAACAAAAAGGAATCACTGAACATATTTAGCAAAATAAAAAGTAACCTTGAGCTGATTTATACTATGTCCTAGTGATACCATTGAGACATAATTTTGATGGGGCAAATTTTAATTTAACCTGTTTAAGGTATTCTAACCTTTTGACACTTTCTACTATAATTCTGTCAGCTGAGACCTAAACTGCTTCCTTCTTCTCCCTGCATAAGGCCCTGTGCACATATTAGAACACTGAAACATGTGAAGAGCAGCATTACTTTTCTGATACCAAGCTGTACTCTGCACCCCCACAACCCTCCCAGAAATCTTGGCATTACTGATAATTTATTTTTAAAGCAACATTTGGACTATGAGAGATCGACAGGGTCTTCACATTTGCTGAAAAAGGAGTATAAAATGTGCAGGTTCTCTGCAAGGAGGTAACTTTGTGTCATATGAAAAAGATCAGATTGGTGATAGTGAATATGCTCTAATGGCAGTCTTGTTGTGTGCTCGCCCTTGACTGGACAAAGGCCACATTTCTAGCTAGCATCAGGCTCAAAAACCTTGCTTGTTCTTTTTCCTATATTGCCAACTATGGCTTGTCAAGTGTAACTGAGAATAGTTAGCCTGCATAATGGGCAACTAAGTGATAAGAGGTTTTGCAATATCACCCTCACAATTGTTGCTGTGATGAGCTGCCTCTGTTTCCTTTTGTTGCCCGTGTCTTTGGTGGCTTGTAGCTGGGGAATATGAAGATACTGTCCTTCTCCTGCAGCTGAGGACTTGATGCTTGACTGAGTGACCTTCAGACCAGACAGAGTGTCAGGAACTTAATTCTAATTAGAATCAAAGTGCATTATTTTTACCTTGCTGACTTTTCATTGACTAGAATTTTTGATCAAAATTCAAAAATGTTTAGGCTTATAAGTGCAGCAACTTAAGTAGCAGGTTCCACTTTCTATTCAAAGATGTCAGGTTTGAAACTTTGTATAGTTTTGGTTGCTTACAGGGAAGATGTATGTTATAGTATTTATCTCTTTGGCATCCTGCATTTACCTGCCCTTTGGGAGATGAAAATATCATGTAGGTTTAATCTGCTTCTCCTTATAAAAGCAGAACCTTTTTAAAGGGACATTAACTAAAACCCTGTTCAGAAGAATAACATGTTGTCCCCCTTTTGCTAGTGGTACCACCAAACCTGGAGGAGCTAAGACTAGTTGCTAAAGAATTCAGGCAGTTGAATTTAAGTTAAATAAAAGCATGATGTGTCCTTTCAATCTCATTCTATGTCACTAATTTAAAATAATCACAAACCTTATGTTTTTTTAGTGTGGGGCATGATCCACAGGGAAAAAACAATCAAACAAACAATTAAAAAAAAGAAAAAAGAAAGAAAGGAAAAAGAGAAATGGACCTGAAGAAGCTCAAACAAACAAACAAAAAATGCCGCACTGAGCTGTAGGAAAAATTTGGTTTAATTTCACAAGTAGTAGGAAACAAAATGTTAAATACTGCACATTTGCGTAGGAATTCTCAGGAAGAAAAATGGCCTGTGTAAATTGACATTTTCTCTAATGTCAGAGTAAACTGTTTAATAAATTGGCAGATATGATGAGCACCATTGCCAAAACGTTTTCCATGTGCAAAAAGTCAAGAGGGATGATCTGAAATTCATGAAACATCTTTCAGTAATAACAGGACAGATGCAGAGGGATGGTTTTAAAAACTATTTGATTCATAGTGAAAACTAAATAAAAATTATTTTTTCTTCTTGTGATATGAAAACCTGTGTGTAGGTGCAAAGAAGGAGAACATTGTCAGAAGGGTAATCTTTTGTACGAGTGAAGAAATATTTTGTGGAACACTGCATCAGCATTAAATCATCCAAGAAGACAGGGAATTCTGAACAATCTGAAGGAGGATTCCAAAGGAAAGGAACGGTCTTATGCAACCAGAATGATTCTGATGAAAAGCAAACAAGAATCTGTCAGGACACCATTCTGCAGGAATTTATAGTCTCAGTTGAATTTGCCTTGGCATTTTTTGTTACAGTGCTAGTAAGATAAACTGCAAGGATATGTTTTCAAACCAGAACTGTTTTTCAAATCATGTCTACCACTGTGACTTCATTACTAATGCTAATAATGACTGACCTTCACTGGTGTGTCACTTGTTTTAAATCTGGAAAAAAACTAGCAAGTCCAACTCACTTCTCCAACCGATTTTTATTCTCCGTATTTGAAAGTGCAGTCATCCTCCCTTTCCTGACCTCCAAAAGCATGACTGGCTTTAAGAAGAGGTAACACATGCTTAAGAAAATATAAAAAATCTTAACTGGGAAAGTGAAAGCTCTTTCAGTTGACAAAATAACTTTTAGAGTGAAAAAAATATTTAATTGATATTTCTATTTAATTTTATTTATGTATGTGTCTGAATTAAATCTAATAAGTAAGATGTAAGCATAGAATGACACATTTAAGAGTAAATATCACTAAAAAAAGAAATTAAAATTATTTCTGAATCACAGGGAAAACTGGTTTATAGCAGTGCTGGTGCTCTAGTACAGGTTGCTTTGGAATTTTCATTTTAACTTTTTGGTTCTGAGTTTTATAACTTCAGTGGCATTAAAACTCTTTCAGATGATTTTTGCTAAACAAGTTCATATTGAAAGCCCCAAAAGAATTTGGTGATGAGCTATTTTTTTTTCCCTCATTCATGTTCCAAATATGTGTATCACTATCCTGTATGTCCATATCTCATCCCTATTTCACACTTAATGACTTTTAGAACAGCTTTTACAAGGGAAGCTCTGTAAAAACATCTAGCTGGAGACTTCTATGTGTACTTGGTTTTTTTTGCTTTCCTTGAAGAAAATATTCATATCTATAAAATCGTAACTGCTCCATGGGAAGCTATTTCTTCTGGTAAGGATCTCCACAACATTTTGGATATTCTAAAACTTTTCTGGGCTGCTAGTAGCTTGGTTTTACTAAAACCTTCCAAAATGTCCATTGGTCCTGTAAGTCCTTAAATTCTAGAGATCATTCATAGATAATTCATTCTAACTTGTAGACCTCTATCCATCTGGGAATGGGTTAACAGTTGCAAACATCCTCAGTAGATATTAGGATAATGCACCTGTTTGCAACTAGGCATGATCTGCTTCAATTTATGTTGCTTGCTGGCAGATTAGTTCCTCCAGAGCTCCTGCAGTTTAGGCAGGAAAATTATGATTTCATTTGGATGGACTGAAATTGAGTTCCTCTTGTGGGTTTCAGTTTAATGTTAAGATTCCAGGGGCATAGTCAATAGATATTCTGACATTTGGCCATCCTGCACATGATGTAGCTGAACTCTAGTCCAGACCAATAAATTCAATATACTGCATAGGCTGATCTCACAGAGCTTTAATGGAGACAAAATTTATTAATCTATTAATGTATATTTACTCTTGGACAAGACAACAGATGTCATATTTTATAGATCCTAATATAGGCCATACTCAGTAGCTTTTTTTAAAATCCTTACAATTAGACATTGCTGTCTTTTGAATCTTGAGTTTCATCCTGCTTTTCCTATTAAGTCACATTTAGTTGTTCCTTTTCCTGTTTAATAAACTTAATTTAATTTCAGGAAACAAATGCACTGATGGTTTCTTTCTGTGCCAGAACAGAGACTTGTGCTTTTGGCAGCAAAAATAATCAAAAAGTAATGCAACTTTCATTAAGGTCTCCATATGCTGTTTTAGCACTACAAAAGGATCTTCAAATGCATTAATTGTCTCAAGGCTTCAGCCTGTTGTTAGCATACTGGAGCATGACCTAACCAAGAGGATGAAGCTTTTCCTCTGTGAGTTGTTGCTGGGATCAGAATGCTAATTCTGTAACAGAGCAGCAAGTTGTAGGAGAACTCCCTAGACCAGAAGAGTAGTACCCTACCTAGCAACTGTTCCTCCACAGGAAACATTTTTAATCTTCCCAGTGCTCAACGAGCGAAGATTTTCCAACCTCTCAGCAGTCACTGCAGCAATCCACTCTAATTTACATCCATCAAGAGTAGGAGCAGCTGTTGCTAAGAGAATCCTAGATCTTCAGTAGTGGTGAAGGATCTTGTAGGAATGAAGGAAAGGCTGCTTGCTTACTCGTAGGGTAGTTGTGTTCAAAGCTCCTCTTTCAGAGGGTGACTAAAAACAGCTCAGAGAGTTGAAGACGTGTGTGTGTGTGTGTGTGTGTGTGTGTGCTGCTGAGACAGGCAGGCCCACAAGTGTTAGGTGAGTGAATGGAGAATGCAAAACTGTGGGATGTAACACAGGTTCCATAACACAGTGCAAGGAGGGCAGAGGTACTGCTATGACATATCAGTTGTGTAGGGAATTTCTGACCTTTTTAAGCAGATGGAGAAGAGTATTATGGGACCTCGTGGGAGTGCAAGAACAGTGGTAGGTAAATTTAGCAGTATTTTCATGAAAGACCAAGATGACCTTGTTGTCAGAAATACTGGATTTCAATATGGGTGAAGCCAAACTGGGAGTAAAGCAGTTGGGGGCAGGTTGATTGTTTGGCACAGCTGCTGGGTGGAGAAATGGAAGGCAAAGGGTAGAGTGTGGGATGGTGGTGGTGGTAGTACAAACATGAGAAAAGGAGAGAAGTTTGATAAAAGGTGACAGTTTTGCTGACAAAGCACCTGTCTGCTTCAGTGTATCCTATCTTGTTAATAATCCTGGTCTTAACTATTTTTTGTGTAAGGTATTCTGTGCACGTGCTCAAAGATCTAAATGCCAGCAGCTGGAGGGAATGAATGGTTGAAAGGTCTATCACTGGAGAAATGGCTGTGGGCCATGGAGCCTGTAGGTCTACCGACAGCAGATGGTTTGTGTTTCCCTAGGGCTTTGCAATTCTCTGTGTGAGTACATGTAATGTGCTAGCAGATGTCAAATTGGGCTCACTGGCAAGTAGAAGGAGATCTGTATGTGGGAAGACTCAAGATCTGAAGCAGTGGGTGCATAAGGCAGCCAGAATCTCTAAACTGTTTTAGGGAGTTGTGGAGTTTGTGCTGATTTTTGTGACTGTTTTGATTTAACCTTGGTAAGCAGCTAAGCCCCACACAGCTGCTTGCTCACACCACTGCAGTGAGACAGAGAAGAGAATTGAAAGTGTAAAATTGAGAAAACTCATGGTCTGAGGTAGAGAATGAATTCCTTATTTTGTTTTCATTATAAAACTACTTCTCATTGGCAGGAAGCTAGTCAGCCATCTCCAGGGAAGCAGGGCTCCATCAAAATGAAGTTATGGGAAGACAAATGCCATAACTCTGAATGTTGTGTCCCCTCCTCATTCCCTGCAGCTTTTATTGCTAAGCATGATGCCGTATGGTATGGAATGGCCATTTGGTCAGTCAGGGTCAGCTGTCCCAGATGTGTCCCTTCCCAAATGTCTTGTGCATCCCCTCACTGGTGGATGTGAAGAACAGAAAAGGTCTTTGCACTGATAAACCCTGTTCAGCAATAACTAAAACTTCCCTATGTTGTCAACAATTATTTAATAGTAGACTCAAAACATATCAATATACAAGATATCATGTAAAAAGATTAACTCTATCCTGGCCAAAACCAGTACAGAGATATTATGAATTAAGATAAATTTGTTAAACAACAGAGTGAGAGCTTTTTTTTTGTTGTTTTTGGTTTTTTTTTGTAAATGGACTTCAACCCTAATTAGTCAAATAGGAAAAAAAGCTTGGTGGTGTTTTTGTTGTGGGTACATATTGCTGGTGTTTTAAATATGTGTCAATAAAGACACTGTCTCTGTAGCTGTCTGTGTCAGTATTTTGACTGTCTTTAACTATGTGGTTTTGGAATGGGTGTGCAGTTCTATTGCTGGCTGGAAAGAGGGCAAGAGCAGCCACACCCATGGGACAGGACCAGGAGAGGCTTCCTGGTCTGATGAGGTTGTGTTCCACTGAAGGGCAGTAGCTGGAGTGGAGGAATCACAGATTTGCAGAATATTCTGAGTTGGAATAGATCCACAAGAGTCTTCAAGTTCAACTCTTAAGCATATGGCCCTTACAGGGATTGATTAATACGACTTTGATGTTATTACCACCATGCTATAACAAGCCCCTGTCACCCACTCAATTCTGTGTTTACTTATTTTTTTTTTTAACACCCATAAAAAAGTGGCTCATTACAATTTTTTTTTTTCGTGCATTTTTTTATATCCAATACTTTGAAATCAGATCTTAGTATTTAAAAGAAACAATACTACTAATGATCCCCGTATCTCTGTTGGGGCATGCCATATCGTGGCCTAGAAATTCTTCTCAATGTCCTGAAGCAATATTATGTTCAATGATTACAAGAGAGGGGAAAGGAGCTTCTTCCTGAATTTATATTTATTATATTCTACAATATAATAGTCTATAGATTATTATAATAGACTATAATAGTTTTATAATCTAATATTCTCAGTATCCAGGGTTCCAACAATTCAGTCACTAGTTTCAACAGATCTCTAACCTAGAGAAACTTTTTAAAATTTTTTTTTAAAAAAACCAAGTTATCTGATCCTCCAGTCTTCCTAAGTATCTACTCTCTTTCAGAGAAACTTTGCATCTCTTTGACACCAGTTATTGAGAAAAATAGAACTTTTATTGCTTGTTATAAAAGAAAATCATTGCTTGCCTTACCAGATTTACCAATTGTGTATGAAACTTTTCCAAATGAAACTTGCTTTACAGAACCAGCAACAGCAACAGTTCGATTTCAGAACAGTGAAAATCGGTTTTGGAGCTGTTCCAGGAACCTAGAATAAGGAGCTCTTATCCACCAGTTAACCACTCGAGATTGTAGTGCTGGGTGTCTCTCACTTCTGGGAAAGGCCATTCAGCTGAAGCAAAATCCTTTTCACATATTTAAGTTTTATCTTTTTTTTTTTTAAGCATGTGAACAACTCTTCCTTTTTGTTGCAACTGCACCAAGGCAAATGGTACTTGAATTTCAAGTTTGTATTTAGTTTATCAGTACCTATACAAACTGCAGTACTGATAATGCAACAATTTAAATAATTCCCATTCCCATCTTAGAGTTACTATCTGAGATAGTCTCTTAACAAAGACGACTTTGTAACCTGAAATACAAAAGCAGAAAACCAAACTTCTCTGTGAGTAAAATCTGTATGATTGTTGCTATGAGAGTGCCTACTAGAGGGAAGAAAGAACTCTCCTAAGGAAATAGCTGTTCCAAATACCTGCAGGGCTTTGCCTTAGTTACTCTTTAGTTTCTCTGATTTCAAGACTTGCTTCTAAACACCTTTACAAACTGGGCTCTTGAGGTTTCTTTCCCTTCTTATGTTCACGTGCCTTGCGGGTAATGTTTCATGGTACAAGATGGAATATGCTTTCACAAGTGAGTTAATTCTAGTTAGCAAACAGTGTTTGGTTCAGATTTTGAGAATCTATCTTTCTCTTGCAACTTTCTGCCCTTAAAACTAAGTGAGATTTTTCTGTTTTCATGTGATAAAATTATGCAATTTTGCTCCTGTGGGTTCTGGACTAGCTGATGCTATTTTCTGGTCTTTGCTGAATATATCTGCACTATGTTGAAGCAGTGTTGCCTCTGGAAATTAAGAAAGGACTTTTTAGGAGGTGGATTAAGCAGATAAATTTTAAATCAATGAGAGCTAACATTTTAGCAATGTAATCCAAAAGATCTAGGTGTATGAAATGGACTTCAAATTTTAAAGAAAAAAAATTAAAAATTGTTTCAGTATTCATGATAGATTTGAAATAATTATTATTACTTTAAATGTCATCTTATTAGCCAGAGATTATAATAACTGTAATCACAGGTTTAGTTGTCCTGAACTTGTTCAGAAAAATCTATATAAACATCAATTTAATAATGTATTTGTGCTGCTTTTTTTTTTTTTT
>VXBB01022687.1:125240-138336 GCA_013399915.1 Illadopsis cleaveri
AACGCGAGAAACCTGAAAACAAGACCTTGCAGACTCCATTTCATTCTCGTGCCAGACCCAAAACCTTCAGAGGGCAAACCAGCCCCCCTCGAACCACCACCTAAATCGGGTGAGAGAGAAACCATAAAACCCGACAATTGGCATCCTCTGGGTGGGCCACAAGAGTGAGCTACCAGTAGACAGTGGAAAAGACATTTGAGAGGTATAAATGCTTAGTCTGTCCCACACACAAAACCTTTGGATTTGAGTTTTACTCTTAGTACTCCTTCATTTCCCTTCCCTCTTTGAAAACAAACTACTTTTCGTAGCAGCAACAGTAGTAGTGCTAGAAAGGTACAATCTCTCAGAGATGAGAGCAGTCTCAAAACAATGTTTTTTCTCAATTTCCTTAAGTCTCATGCAGTCTTATGGACCTGCTGTTTCCAGTCTTATCAATTTATTGTCCTCCTCTCTACTGTGATTTACTCTTGTGGGTTATACTTCGTTCCCTCAGACCCTGAGGCTGACATTCAGTACAGTAAGGAGTACTGATAGTAGACCTCACCTGTAAAGTCAGAGGAGGAAAACAGGTTTATGTGTTCCTCTTTCATCGCTGGATCTCCTACCTTTATTAGGAGCAAATGTGAGTTTTCCTTGGTCCTGTTTTTTGACAGTGTTCTGATAGGAGCTTTGTGTTCCTCATCATGTTCCACACCTGTTCTGCTCCCATTGATACTGATCTTTTCCCGATCTTGCTTAGTTTTGCATGGTATTACCATGTAATCACAGTGTGTTTACCCAATGCAGGATTTTTTTTCTCTGGGAAGAGGATAATACATTATATGTTGTAACTGCTTACAGCCAGAGGTAGTTAGACTCTCTTCTGTTCTGGAGTTTGCACTGTAGTTTTATTTCATAAAAATACTTCCATGCTGAACTCTGCCCTCCTATTAGTGTTGAAGAAAGAAGGATGTGATAAGAATCAGAAGTATTAGAGCAAGCAGAGAAATGTACCTGTGCAGTTCAGAAATAGAGACCAAGAGTGAAGACAGGAAAATCTCTCTCATATTGAATAATTGTTGTATTGCTGAGTGGCAAAATCTACTTAAGACCCCTTCCAATATGTTACAGTCTGTAGCTCCCAGGACTGTTGATCCATTCACTGACAGAAATCCAGAATGTAAGCTGCCTCCATATGGGAAATTCAATAGCTTTTTTATTTTTTTTAGGAATGTGGGACAGTGCAGTTTATACAGAAATACATGCAGCTTCACAGTGTACTTGAGGATCTAAACAAACAGTTCAGAATCTCAGTATCTCAAAAAAATTTAAACATTTTATTGGCAGGTACTGTGAAAAGCTAAAACTGTAGGGAACTGAAAGTTTCAAGCAGAAAAATGGACATAATGAATTCTCACTGGATGTAAGATCCTAAAATTTGAATCTCAGCTCTGCTCCTTCTTGTGCTATTATTTTTGACTACTAGAAGAATTTCACTCCAATTGCTTTCTAAAATGAGAGGATCTGACAAGCTATTTTTTCAAAATATCCCTTTGGTTGCTGTATATTCTTGTCATGACATTGAACGGATGTTGAATGGGTTTATTTTGGTTTTATTTGAACTACCTTAACTTCAAAAGTCGCTGACAATTTTTGCTGGGTTTTATATGAGTTTAAAAATATATTGAAAGCATGATAATTTCATAGAACACAAACTAGAACTTTTCTGCTTTGCCTTTTTAATAACTTTATCTTCCGTATCATACTTCTTCCTCTCTCTACTGTCTTCTTTCTGGTGTAATTTTATCTTTACTAATACAGCTTGTAACACATCAGCATATTAAATAATATAGTACTTCTTTAACTGCAACTGATACTCTTAACCCAAAAGCAAGTAATGAAATTTGGGTAGATTACATAGGCCCAAATAATATTATCTTGGGTAGATAAGAGGTACTAATGTCTTATCTTTGTTCCTTAAGTAGAATTCAGAAAGAGTATCACTGCAAGGTGGGATGCAACTGGTGTGTCCCAGTGAAGATAATGTCAGATATTTATTATTGCCCTTCCTATTTTTGTTAATGAATTAACAGAATGCTGTGAATGTTATTAAAGTCAGACTGAATAAGACAGAAACTTAGTTATATCAACATCAAGGTTCAGTTTGACAAAGTTGATAGAATTTCTTTCTTCAGATTTTGCAGAACACAGCACTCTAGGTTTTTTCTGCAGGATGGTTTGGGAAAAAGCATCACAGCAAAATACTAGGTAGTTTCATTAATGTTTCTAGAAAAACTGCCTCCTACCAACAATGTTTAAAGTACCAAAATAGACTTGCTTTAATCCGTCATTATATAAAAGGATGTTTGTGATGCTATGCAAAGAATATTCTTGTTCTCTTATAGAGGAAATTATGTCTCTACTCTGTAGCAAATTTGAATTTCATGTTTTTTCAGTGAAGTGCTGTTCAAGTTGATTAAGGATGTATAATCTTTCTCAGTATGATGTATAAACTCATTCTGCTTTCACTTCATGCCTTGCCTTTATGCTTACACACAGTAGTGGAACATTAACCTCCATTTTAATTCTACAATGTTAACACGTAGCTCTTTGTAGTGAAGATGGTAAAGAAAATCAAATCATATGCCTCAGGGATTCAGACACTGGCCTGCATAGGGGTCAGAAGACTCCCCAGATGCTAACAAGGACATACGCTGGATGAATTTTAAAGGTGTGTCATTTCATTATCTGAAGCACCAGTACCTGATGTACCTGGAAATAGGATACCAGATCAACTGGCAGCAATCAGACACATTCAGAAGATTTTAAACTAAAATTTAATCACTGCCTGGTCTCTTCAGAGAAAAACGATTGTTGTCTTCCCCTCTCTTTGCCCTTCAATGAGAGGTTGATTTACTAATCATCCAATCAAATGCAGGATGCAGTGTTTGAAATGTCAATAAGACGCTTGTATTTCTGAAGACATGATGAGATTTAAGAATTTAGTGAGGGAAGTTTTGAAACTAACATCCACGTTAAGTAAAAAATTGGTAAATTTTGGATTTACTCTTGTGGATAATACTTTACTCCCTGAATGGGATTTCTGAGACCTTCTATGATGGAGAATATAAAATTAAATGAATAGAGGAAGGAGGAGTGGAAAATTCCATGGGTAGGAGTGGAGATGCAGTTCAAGACCTAAATCTATGTACAGGGATTAAACTCATGGCTGTGTGGCTGAATTGCATGTCTATAGGAAATAATCAAGAAGACAGTGGAAAGTGACTCTAGAATTAGAAAATGTATGGTAAACCTGACTTTCAAATACTTTTTTATTTTTTCTTAAATGCTTTATCTCTTCTACTTTATGTTTTTTTGTTTGTTTTGTTTGGTTGGTTTTCTTCCTTCAAATATTTATATTTTGCTACTAGTTTAACCACCTTAAAGGAGTTATGAATTTATTTGGCAGTCAGTCTGAATTATGGAATCACTGTGTTCAGGACTGCACACAGCATCCCAATATGTCTGTGCACTGTTCTGAATGTGTCTGAGCATCAGCATGTTTTTTGCACTTTAGCCTTGCAGACTGATTTGAAAATTCAATCATCTTGAAGATTAGTAACAAAAAATTTATCATTGACATCTGTGATATTTGGTATAAAACAGAATGCTGTGTTTTCGAAGATACCTTCAACTTTTTTTTTTTTTAAAGGTTATTGGAGGTTTATAAACAGTTTCAAAGGTAATGCACACAAATATTTAATAACTGTAACTTCTATAACCTTGTAACTTCTATAACCTTCTGTAAGTGCATAGATATATATACACATATATATGTATAGATGCACTATAACTGACAGTATACTAGTTTTGGAATAGAGTTTCTTCTTTACTCAGCAATCATGCTGGGCAGTCTTAAATTAGTGAATGTGGAGGGTTCTTATGGCGCAAGCAATGGCCACAGATGACCTTCATAAAACTTATTTCTTTTAAAAAAAGCAGTCATTGATTCCCTTTCATTCAGTGCAGATTCAGACCTCATGTTTATCTTGTAAATCTGAAACGGGAGGGGGTTTTTTGTTTTCATTACACTTCTATGAAATGAAGTAGTTTTTCTTTTTCTGTTCATCCTTTTAAAATAAGTATAGCAATTATCCTTTAAATTTATGCATCAGGTTTAACACAAAATATTTTTTTTCTTTGAGTTCGTAGTGTTGCATACAACTTTTTCTGAAGCCCAACTCCAATTAAATATTTCAATTCTGAACTTTGAAAACTTTGGACATTGAACTTCTTAAGGGACACAGTTAGGAATGTTAGTGATCTCTAGACAGTAATGGTTGTAAAAGCTTGAATGCAAGCATGTTTGGCTATCAAGTAAATAAATGTTTGAGTCTGCTGTTATAAGAAACCAGACTACATGAAAGGCATTATTTTCCAAAAAAAATGTTACATAAAATGAAATTTCATTAATTCTCTTGCAAAATAGTGATAGCACTGATGTGATTATGTTATTCTCAGTAATGAACAGATGTCACATTTATAAAATCAGAACATAAAATGATATTTAATATAAACTAGGATATCTGGGGGTTTTTTGTCTGTTTATCACTTCAGTTTTGTTTTAAATAGTGATAATTTAAATGTAAAAAACTACCTTTATTTAAGACATATATCTTTATAAACTTACGCCATATTAAGTGGGAGTGCTTGGTTTTTTACTTGCTTTTTTTCCTGGATGAAAATATTATTATGAATGAAAGAGAGCATGGACTCTTCAAAGCTCTGGAACATATTTGTCTTAATATATTCTTTGGAGACATCAATATTTCTAACCTCTACTTGAAATCATGGGTACCTTGTCCATTGTTGGAATTTTGGTTTTTTTTTTTCCCAAGTACCCCAAAAATTTCGTTAGTAACATTTTGATGGTTTGAACACATTCTAACTAGCAGGAAACTGTGGAATAAATTATTGGTCTCTTTGGAATCTGGCAGCTCATTTTCCCACTTAATAAAATTAGAGAGCTGTTCTGACACCCAGCAACGGACTGCACTGGACTGTGCCAAGAAAGTTGAGAAATGCATCCTTTACTGAAGGTTCTGGGGAGGTGAAAGAGTTAGAAGGATTAAAGATTGTCTCTGTATTTTTAGATTTGAATTCTATTAGTGAATAATAATGGGAATCATAATGGCTACTTACTGTCTGGACAGTGGCATCATATACATCAGTATCTCTTTGCTGGCTAGACTGTCTCATTTATGTGAATGTGTAAATGGAAACTCTTAAAAAATAACAGTAGTACAGGTAGGCCCAATATACATACATAACGAATATTTTCCTTTTCTTATCTTAAATTGGTATAGAATGTCACTGCACTGTTTTTTAGCTCTTACAGAATGAGGCCATAAAAAATATCGGTATTGTGATCATCTGCAGAGAGTAATGCAGCTGCAATGACATCCCTTCTTGAAAATAACTTTTGCCATCTAGTTCTTGCTGTGCCAGCTAGCTCCTGTCTACACTGCTAAAAATGTGCTAGGAGGGAATTTAACAGTTTGTATACTTTTTTGCTGATGATCACATATGGTTAATAGGCTTATTGAAATTTACTATGAAGATTTGTATACCTAAAAACATGTTTGAGACTAACAGAGATTGTTGCTTAGTAGCAACCTTGGAGTGAGGCCATGGTAATCCCCCTGCTTTTAGTTATTTAAGGGGGCAAGAGTAACGTTAAGGGGCACTCAAACTGTTCACAGGAAAGATTACTGTGCAGTCCATACGAGATTTTATCCTGTCTTCCCTGAAAATCAGCTGAGATTTAGAGAACGAGGACTTCACATTGCTTCCCACTTTTAATTCACCTAGCAACATAGCAAAATCTGCTGAGGAAACAAACTAGATTTAACAGCTATTGAATCCGGAACAGAGCTGTCATACTCTGAATGAGATGCAGTCATCAACAAGGGATTACAGGAAAAGTACAGGCAAAATATAGACTCTCTAGGGGCAATGGTATTTCAGCCGATAGCTTGGGCTGTCCTTGTCACGTGCAAGTGTGAAAAAAGTTCATTGTCATGGTTTCTATTTATCAGAATGAAAAGCTAAGTAAAAAAATTTGTTTTACTAGGCTGGGAGGAGCATCAAGACACTTTGATGGCTTTTCTACCTGCCCTGTGTGGAGAAAGAGATGCATATTCTCTGAGTGAAATATTTAAATCTGGACTGTGATCCAAGCTGGTTTTGGTTAATTTAAAAACCAAAGGAATTACTCCTTAGTGCTTTAATTTTTTCTTTTTTTTTTTTTTTCTTTTTTCAATAGAGATTTTATTTTAACTTGGATTTTTATGTACATAGATGACAACTTGTTCGAGGACATACATCAAGAGGAAAATTCTGTTGTGTTCGTTAGAGCTGGAAACTTCCTACCAAATTTACTCTAAAAAACATTTTAAAAATGGATTGGGTCTCCTGTGATATAAATCAGCATAAGCCAATTTAAATTAATAGAATTCGTCGGTCATTTGTACTTGATCTGGTCCACTGGGTCAAATATTTAGAACAGCATTTTCTGGATTTGTGACCTTGCTCTGGCAGTGGACAAAGTGAGTGTGCACCAGCATGAATCTGTGTGCACATTTAGTGGCAGGTGACTGAGGGAAATGTGGATTGCTGTCTCTGGATTGAGTCTCTGGCTTGCTGGAGATTCTGCTGTCACAGTGGTTGCCCAGATGAGATGCTACAAATTTATAAACATAAAAATCTGTGCTTTTCACTCTTCAGTGTTTAGTTTGCAGAATGTCAAAGTTGTGCTGTACAACTATAGAACAGGTAGTCGAATTTGTGTCTACTGAATTTATATAGGGAAAGATTGTTCTTGAAGAAAATTACAATTACATGTAGTGAAACTGGCTATTGTTACAAGCATTAAATATTGGCCTGGGAGCAATGAAGAGAGGTCTTTTCAGCATGTATTTGTTGTCTGTAATTGATCTGTTTAGAGTTTTTTCTCTAAAGGTTCTCTCACATCATCTGCATTATTAATTTGTATTCCAAAACTGTGTCTTAGGTTTCTGTGTAGTTTAATGTAGCATGTAGTTTCATGTAGCATTCTGTATCCTGTGTAAATCCAGTAGTATAAATGAATTGGAAAAACACGCATTTTGAGAGTATTGAGAATTTTCTTGGTGTTATTCCAGATTATTGAATTATATTCCACTTCAGAATTTCTTCCAGTAGTCATGTGAGGGTTTCCTGCTTTCCAAGTGTATGCTAAAGTGAAAAATAAAAGCTTAAAATATAAATCGTGCTATCAATCATCATTTTTCCTAATGGAGAAAGAATCAAAGCTTTTTCTAAATCAAGCATACTTACCTATCTTCTAAACAGTGTTTGCTAATTCTACAAATGTATTCATATAACATATGTATTAATACTTTTTTTTTTTTTTTTTATTTTAAGAATACATCCTATCTGAAGGTCTAGCTTTGCATACCAAATTGTTATATATTAATTTCAACAAATCCCAAAAATTCTGACAGGGTACAGATGGTTACTCAGTTCCTAACATTTATACATACTGTTAGCTGCCACCTTCCTCTTAAAAGTTTGGGATGAAGGGAATAATTTCTGATGCTGAAACTTCAGGGAAAAAGAATTTGATCAATATGATGCTGAAAACTGGCACTGATACAGCAAATGGTTAGACTGCTATATGCATTGGAAATGGATTTTGGGCAAGAAGATTCTGGAGAATAAGACTCAGCAGATGTGATACTAGCAGGCCCTATATTAATTTCATCTGGCATTTCTGTTGTCAGTGTGAAGTCCACCTAAGTGCACAATTTCATGGTTCACCAGTTACTGTCCTTGGCTGAATGTATTTTCAGTGCTGGTGAAAAAAATCGTTGGTTTACCAGTTGCTGCTCAGAAGTTATAACTTTTGACAGAAAATGCATATTCCATCAGGATCTTAAATTTTTAATTCAGTGTTTGTGTTTATTGATGGAAGTTAAATAATATGCAGGTAGTGCACATCTATGAGATAATTCGTTATGTGACAGTAAAATGTGAAGTTTCTCTTACTTTGTTTTTCCTAATATAAAATACAAAGGATGAACACTTTTCCCATTAAATTTCTTTGTGTATATGTTATGTATATAAGAAAAATGATAAATAGTTCTTGAATAGCTTAAATCTTCTAAACACAGATAAAAAATTGAGATCCATTTATTTAAAAGCGATATTTAATTTTGGTGTCCATTGACCTAATATGATATTATTGTGTCTTTTTTTGTCATTGCTAGCTGTATGAGAAACTCTTGTACATAGATGTGGGAATTTAATACTTTTTAATAAATTTTTTGTCTTGTGAATGTGGCAGAGGATCAAGCTGTCTTGTTATATGTTTGGACAATTTTTACTTGCCATGGAAAGTAGCTTATGGAAAATCTGATTCTTTAGCTTTGGGCAGAAGGGAATTTTTTGCCTTTATTTTGAAAATGTAGTGGACATGATCTTCAGGAAACCAATTAATGACATTATTGTTTTAATATGTTATTTGCCAACTGTCCTGAAGTTTCCGTTCTAGTATTATCATCTCTAAGCCTTACAGTTCAGGCAAAGAAAAGAAGAAATGATGCAGAAAAAGGAGGAGATTAAAAAAAGAAAACTTGTCTACTACAGAAGATCTCTCCCTCCCTCCCTCTCTCCCTCCCTCCTTGCTTTCTCCAGTACGTCACAGAACTTTATTTCTATTCTATACTAATATGTTCTTTATGCATTCTAACATGAGTTGATTTTAATTCTGCTTTTTTGTCTTTATATTATCCTTGGAGAAGGATGATCTGAGCTCATCGTAGTTATGTTCACATTTAAGCCCTTTATAGAAGTATATCAGTATGACTAACAGCACTAACATATGTAAGGATTTGAAACATTCATAAGGGCTCGGGTTGCCCTAAATTCTTAGAAAAACAACTATTCATGTTCTACTCAAAAGGAATTGTGATTAAGTATAATACTTCCACTAGAGGTACAGCTAAATTCATCTTGAAAAAAATCCAAAACCATTGTGTAGTTTCATCTTCAATGCTATTTGTTTCAAACTGCATAATGTTTTTGATGATTAGCCAAAGGATCACCTGGACACAAGTTAAATGTCAGCTTTCACAACCCTCTGTTCCTATACTGCAATCATGCCAGACCAGTCCTTCTTTAAATATTTTAGCTTTCTGTTTTAAGTATTTACAGACCTTAAGACGCCTATATCTAGTACTTATCAGAACAATTTTAGGACCAGAGTTTTGTAGTTTACTTGGAATTTGGCTAGCCCGATTTTTAATTAAAAAAAGAAACACAGGGACCACATCTCAAAATTATATAAAGAAGTTCATTGGCTGCTGTGATTTTATTATATTCTCTATTGTTTAACTTTACAGCTGGCTCAGGGAATTTTCCACCAAGTGCTAAGTAGTATCCTTATTCACTTGTATAGCCAAATTAGACTGAGTCATAACTTAAACTCATGGAGTTGCAGAGAAAATAACCAGGCAAATTAAGCCTTGATGAAACTTCAGCAGTTATTTTCTCTGTGGTTTAGTTTAATTTTTACTAGTTCCCTTTTCAGAAATGGAAAGATACTTGAGACTGAAAATGTGAGGCAATATAAGTGATTGACTCTTGTGCCTTACATATTCACATAAATCATAAATTTACCAATTGCTCAGTTTATTTGAGGCTCAGAAAGAGAGGAATGGTGCAGGATGTGTCTCAGTTTTTGATGGGGAAGTAGAGAACAGCATGGTGAGGGCACAAGTGAAATGAAGAGGAAAGAAACACTTCCTAATTTTTATGCTAGTGGGATTCCAGTCCTCATATCTCTCTCCCCTTATTTGTTGCACCATTGATGAGAAATATAATTTTACTTGGCATACCTTCTGATTAGACATCCTTCTCAGAATTATTATCACCTTTTAAGTGACTTTCTGTTGCTGACTGTTAATGTTCCAGTTGTTGTAAGAATACACTTGGACACTTCATCTTTTTGCTAAGGACTGATGGGTTTAAATTGTTTCGTTCATTTCTTTGAGAAACATTTACTTTGATTGGCATAATTTTCAAACCAATAACTATCTATGCCAAGAAAGGAAGATATCAAGACTGAAGCTACCTAGTTCCCCTTGCAGTGCATTGAGTTCATTTTGGTTTGAACTTATGTTATTTTGTGGTGTTGTTTTTTTCATTGTTTCTTGGTTTTTTTGCTTTTTTCCACAAAGGGAAATTAGATTGTGCTGAGACCTGCAGAAGTTCAGGTAAATCAAAGAATCTTAGGATAATCCAGAGGAAACCTTACCAAAGCTCTGCAGCCTTTGAAGATTGTCTATCATTGAGCCAGAATGATTTGATATATAAAATAGAAGCTTTATTTTCTGGATTTTTTTTTTCTCAATCATTCATCAAAGTCATCGTTAGATAAAGCAAATATAATTTTGATTTTTTTTTTAAAGTTTGATGTTAAAGCTGTTATGGTTTGTTGTGAGTTTTTTTGTGGGGTTTTTTTGGTGTTTTGGTTTGGTTTTTTTTTTTCTTTTTTGGTTTTTTGTTTTTGGGGGGTTTTTTGTTTGTTTGTTTGTTTGTTTTGGGTTTTTTGTTTGGTTGGTTGATTTTGGTTTTTGTGGGGGTTTTTTTGCCATTTGTATGCTAGGGATAGCAAGGAGAAAAAACCTGTAAAGAATGGAAGCTTTCATGTGATGTGAACCTCTGTTTCTTCTGTTAAAACTTGAATAGAAGAAAATTAACTTACTTTTGCCTCCACATTTTGATAGTCAAATGGGATGATGAGTAGCTTTTGTAGCTTACACTTGAATTAATTGAACCTTTGAAATGGAAATTTGAAAGCAAACCTGTATATTATTTAGGAAATAAAAATTCTGTTTTAAAAGTAAGAATATCTTTTAAGAAGGTCAAAATATGTCAGGGTTTAACAGAATGTGAGAAATAACAATGTGTCAAAATGTATGCCAGGGAAAATAAGCATTCCAATTGTACTACAAATGAGCTATTGCCATTTGTCTTGATGACTGAGTTATATAGAGGACTTACTGCATTTTTTTAATTCATGCAATTTACATTGATTGCTTATTCTGATAGGCGATTCGATTTTTGGGGTCTTTTAAAATAAAGAATATATAATTGTTGTCTTGTATGCTTAAACGATTTTTAAGGTTCTAAATCAAACCTTTATGTCAAGAAAGGTCAATGTAACAACATTTTTACAGTCTTAAATTTATAGATGTTTAATTGCAGGGGTATGTGCAAGAATGAAATTACACACACACACACAAATATATATGTATATATATGTATTGCACTTCCTTTACCGTAGACACTCCCTCTTCTCAGGATCCTGACTGTTCTTGAATCTAGAGTAAAAGACAACAAAATAATAGTGCTTTAATATAAGTACTTGGATTTAATTCCTTCTTTACAAGACATTAGGTTTCTAAGCAAAATGAATAGATTTGTTCTGTGTATTCTTCAGCCTCTGGAAGCTTAAAAAAAGAAACAGGATTAAATTATATTTGCATATTCTACTTTTATTAAAAATTCTACTCATGCCTTGGCTTTTCATTCACTGTGTAGGAGCACCTGTCAAACTGCATAGTAAGTCTAACTAATTTGGTCATCTATTTCAGAAGTTAAATGTGCTAGTTGTTCTTTGTGCTACATGCACCTGCAATTTATTCACACCTTCACCATTTCCTGACAAATCTAGGCTACAAAAACATATTGAAGGAAAAACTAGCGACACCTGTAAGATCAGTTGTCTGACTTCCAGGTCCAAGGCATTGTTCCCTGCCCTTTGATTAGCTGGTGTTTCTATATGTTTGGCTTCCCTGGAAGTCCTAATGAATGGATGGATGGCTGTCCACATCAAGTTACATATGCACTCTTCCTGGTTAATTCCCAGTTATGGAGCATGAACTCTGCATGATGTAATCCTCAGTGCTGATTTCCCTCAGTGTCCAGACTGAAGGGTGTGTTGGAGCACTCTCTAACTTCAATGCCCCTGCCTTCCCTTCCCAAAGCTAACTGAGATTGTGAGCATTGGATTCTTCTCTTGCTACGCAGTGGTAAAGCAGCCGGCTCCTAATGTATATCCTGATTACACTGTGATTTTTTTTTATTTTTTTTTTTTTTTTTTTCCTTGGCAGGAGTGAGACCCAGGTGGTTACCAGCCCCATTAATTTTCGGCTGAAAATATTCTGATCACAAGAAAAAGGATTTCAAGGCATGTGTTTCTACGGGTTGAAGAAAAGGCAACTCATATGTTTGAGTAGAATATTAACAGCTGAGTTAACACTGTCATTAATTATTCTTCTATCCTTAGTCCTTGCTCTTTCCTTCCACTGCTGGTTTGGATCTCATCCTTTCTGCTTTTTCAGTTAAGCTTTTCTTCTTGAAAAATCTTGAGTGCCACTGCTGCATTCGTGATACTTTGAACAGAAGGAGAAAAAGTAAAGGTTTGGAGGTTAATGTGATGTAGCACAATGGAAAGGTTTTCCCCTGGTGAAAATCAGATAGACCTCATTTATGTAGCCCTCAGTAGAAATTTTTGCATGATTATGTCTTAAATAAGAAGTTACAGAAAACAATGTAGGTTATTAAAAAGCAGGATAAAGTATTGGCTAATGCAACTATTCATGCTGAAAGAAGAAATATCAAGCAAAGGCAAATCATTAGTGTTTCTCAAAGGTTAGCATTGGGAGTAATTTTCTTAAATGTTTTCTTTAATGACCCTTACATTAATAGCAGGGAAGCATTTTCAGCATAATCTGCTGACAAAATGAAGTTGGAGGACACAAAAGCAGACTAATATATTAGAGAGAAAATTTTTGCTATTAGATTCTGTATCCCTAATTTTTTTTTGTTTTCATTGCTCTTATTCCTGTTGTCATTTAGGATTTTTTTTCCATAGAGAGTTCCTAATGTGGAAATAAGAGCTTAAGGGTAGGTCTTAGTATGCTGGTGCAGCTATAGACTGCTATTGTGATGAATTTGCAAAAAAGGGCAGAATGCAATTAGAACTATGTTAAATAAAAAAAAAAAAAAA
>VXBB01022687.1:138382-179073 GCA_013399915.1 Illadopsis cleaveri
TAAATTAAAAAAAAAAAGAAAAAAAAAAAAAAAAAAGACAATTGGTGCTATTAAGATCTTGATAAAACAAATTATGAAACATTATGTTTAGTAACAAAGAGAAAAGATAAACTAGAGCTCAAGCAGCTGCAAGTGCAGAGCACTGTCAAGAAAATGGTGAGCCAGCAAACCCCCTCCAACTGAAAAGGCTTGATTTGTTTACTCTAGCAAACCAAAGGCTTAGAAGAGTTGGGAGTGAAATTCACAAACCTATCAGGTGTAAACACTGCGAAGAGAAGAGAAGAACTAGCTGTGTAAACAGCCACACTGACACAAATAAGTGGGTATTGAGGTATTGATTTACTCTGAATAAATATAATTCATAAACTGCAAGATTCCCTTTTTTTTTTTTTTTTGTTCTGCTCTATTTGTGAACCAGGTGAAATTTCACTGCTGTAATACAGAAGCTACAATGTACTCCTGTTCTGTGTTTAGATTTTTAATTTTAAATATAATAGTGATTTCAAAATATAGAAATGGAGCAAGACAGAATATGTATGAAAAAGGGAAGTAATAGAGAAGCTTTTACTCCTCAGTTTTTAAACAACAAAAAATAGAAAATAGACTGGATGCAGAGACAGATGGGGCCCCAACAGTTGAAGCAGGAATTGCATCTTTTTCCTTTCTTGCCAGAAAGGAACTACTCTCTTTCTTTTCATCCTGTCATATCCTAGTAGTCCTCCAGCATGAACTTTGCATCCTTCTCCTGCACTTCAGTAGTTTGTAGAAGTCATTCAGACAGCTTTTAATGTTAATTTTTAACTTTAGTATATGATTACTTAAAGGAGTCTATAGCTTCTTTACCCTGCTCAGTGGCAGAGAAAGCTGCTCTGTGCAAAGCCTACATTCTAGAGTATACACTCTTTTATATTTAATTATAATGGCTTGTGTTTGAGTCCTTAATATTATTGGTGAAAATTATTATCACTTGTGATTATGTGGTGTGGAATCCTAGCATATAAATTGTCATCTGTAATTAACTGTGATTTCCCTTATTTCATATCTGGAAGAGGAATGGGAATAGATGAAAAAACATCCTTATCTGTAGCACTGTCGCATTTTTTTTAAAGTGTAGCAGTGTTAACTAAGGAGACTAAGAATTAAGAATTTTATTTTCCATGTGTCTATGTCATCCTGGCTCAGTCAAGAATCTTGCTGCAGCTATGTTGGGTGCAGAGGAGACTCTGCTGAGGTTCAGCTTTGGATAGCTAAAGGCACTGTATCTTAAAGCTCCCAACCTGCCTCAGGGGACAAGGGAGCTGCATCATCTTTTTATTCATTTCTCTCTCTCTCTCTTACCTACGGGTACCTTCCATCTCCCTGGTGACAGAATCAGACTAAATAAAATTTGTTTGCATAAGCATGACCACTTCTTAAATGAGATGGTCATTAAAGCCTCATGCTTAGGCATGAGGGCCCTGGAGTTTCCCTGAGTTTATCTGCTTTATAGCAAAGTTAAGAATGAAGGATTGAGGAATTCCTAGGAGTTTATTAGATGATTTTAGTGGTCATGTCTGAGGATTATCTGTCTTGTTCATTCTGGAATAATTCAGTTTTCTCTTAGGAAAATTAATTTCTGTTGATCTCAACTCTGAGATTAGCTCAGCTGGTCAGGTCATGGTGCTAATAATGCCAAGTTTGTGGGTTTAATTCCTGTATGGGCCATTCACTTGGGAGTAGGACTCAGTCCATGTGAGTCTTTTCTAACTCAGAAAATCCTGTAACTTCTGTGACTTCTTACTCAAGGTAGTAAATTGCTGAGTTTATGTGAATATAGCTTAGTGGTGCAAAATTTCTCTAACATTTAGTTTAAAAATTCTGTGTGCATGTATTTTATATATACACATATATAAAAACAGAAATTTCCACATTGCACTGTCAGCATTACAAACATCTGTTTCAGACTTAGTGAATGTAGACATATGGCTGCTAAACAGTGCATTTTTTTTCTTTTTTAAAAGAAAAGATATTAAGGGGACAAACCATTAGTTGCTACACCTCCAACTGTATTCAACTACTGCATTTTTGAGTTTGAACTGAATTTATTGTCAAGTTGTCTCATTTTGTTTCCCATTTGTTCTGGAGTTCTTACACTAAAATAGATCTTAAGACATCTGTCACTTGCTGTTATACCAATATAGTTTTGACTTCTGTTAGCTGTTACATGGAGTAGAATTTCTTTTGTTAGATACCAACAACTGTAAAGATGTAAAATAATTTTGCAATGTTGGAGGTGATAGATAGAAAAATAATATTAATAGTTAATATTTATGTTAACATTAAACATTATACATTATAAATTAATGTTTAACAAAAATACCATTAATGATTATCATTAATAATAGCGTGAATGTAATAATATTTCAGTTAAAAATTCTGTGACAACACAATTTTGTATCTCTTAAGATATTTTTTGAGCTTTGGTGTAATTGAGTAGAAATGGATTAATCATATTTTTATTCAAAAAAGGATCTTTTTTATCAGGATCTCATGATAACATATACAGTATTTTTTCTAGCAATCAACATTACTTTTTCGCTACCTATTCAATGTCCTATTTAATAATCAAACAAAATATTTCAAAATCCCAGTGTATCGAACCATCTGGACAAGCATGGCCAAAATACATAAATGGTCACAGAAAACTAGTGTTTTCATTAAATGCATATTTCTGTGTAGCTCAAACCAATGACTTAATTGCATCCACTACAAAGATTAAATTTATCTATTTTTACAGATGATGTGAACCAACTTTCAGTTCTTTCAGTTGTATGCAAAGTCATTTCTTTTCCTTTAAATTTTTGTTTGGCAAAGCAATTAATGGTAAGATGCTTTTACAGGATGACCAAAGAAAAGGCAAAAATAGATTTCAGTTTACATACAAGGAGAAGCAGCAAAATAAGTTGGTCAGACAGCCTTGTAGAGCTTCAGCAAAGGATGTCGCAGTTGAAACACCTGCTGGAGAAATTTTGCAAAAGCAGTTGAGATGTTTATGCCATCAACAGACTGGTGAAAACCTCAGAGAAAATGTTCAGAATTTATCAAAACATGTGAAACATTGAATTCTGTCTTAGGATCTTACATTCAGGCTTAATTCAGCTTTAAACTGGGTATCTTGGGTGTTGAGAGTAGTACAGCCATATGTTGCAGTAACCAGTCTTTTTGAATTATTTTGAATATCAGCATTTTCATAAGAATGTGGCCTCCTGGACAGGATTGCTGGGCAACAAACCACTGCACACATAGTGTGTGCGTGGACTGATGTGTTCTGGCATAATAAAGTTTGTTTCCTGAATTCAGGCCTAAAAATATTCACAAAGATGAAAAGCTTCTTGCTTTGTATTTAAACTCTTTGTTTTAAATTTGAATTTAAATTACCAGTGTATCATAGGAACAATCTGGCAGCTTGGTAGGTCTTGCCAGTAGTTCATAAGAACTGTTTATAATAAAGTTTAATACGGTCAATTGTTTTTCACTTCTTTAAAGGATAGGTAGTGCTTTTTCTACTACACCAAGTTCTTCACTCAGTTTATAAAATAAAACTTATTTCAACTTTATTTTAAAATTTATATAGCATAGCAATTATTCTTGAATAGGAGGTGTTCAAAAACACATTATGGTGAAGTATAAACAAAAGTCAGAACACCTTAGGACAAAGATTAATATTTATTTTATTTTGTTTGTCCTTTCTGTTTTAGGAATAATAATCCACTATAAAATGTGAGGAAAGTCAAGATATAACCCTTCCTTTTTTCTTTGCATAATATGGTTGCTTTGTTCTGCTTTATGCATGAGCTATCCTTTTTTGTCTGTTTCTAATATGAATAAATATTTCATGAGAAGATTTAATATCTCATTTTATTCAAATTCAAAGAAGTTAAAAATTCAGTGTCTGTGTAGATATATATATTTTAAAATTTTAAGTTCCTGTCACTTAAGCTGTTAAATTAAGTCACTGAAAATTTGGCATTGTACAAAGGACAGGAAAAATTCAGATGAGCAACTCAGTGGCAAACTACTAAAAAAAATAGTTGGTGACATACTAAATTTGAGGTATATTAAATATGAACATGATATTTTCTATATTATTTAGTATAAGAATTCTTATGCAAATGGACTACTAGAGATTTACTTTTAAATAAGGTCTAAAACTGTTACAAGGTACTTATTATTTAAACTTTCAATCAGTGTTTTCTTATAGGAACTGTTAAGGAAAAAAAAAAAAGCTCATGTCTTTCTTTTTAAGATTATACCACAGATACCAGGTTTTCTGGAATGTATTGAACTTATGGCTTTTGCAGGGATTTATTTCAGTATCAAATGAATTCAGAATTCTACCATTCTGGTTAATGGCTTGGTACATCTGTTTTGTTCTTGCAGTGTGTAAAGAAAGGAGCACACCTGTGGGTGTTTGAGTCCCATGGGATATAATTTCAGCAACCCAGCCTTTGAGCTAGAATCCAGAATATTGTGCTAAACCTTTGGTCTCAGAGTGAAATGTGTGATAAAATAAGGACACCTAAAAATGTGATGTATAGCAGTTGGGATGCTTGTGTAGCAGTTGGTTCAATCTTCATACTGCCTTTGGAAAGAGCAGAGGTACATGTCTGAAGTAGTGATTAGCTGCTATCTTCAACAGGGATGGTCCATATATAGGTCTAGAAAACTGGGAACACAGTTTACTATCCTCTTTATGTGGAGAAGATGAAAAATTGTCTCTGTGCGTATGGCATCATATAAGAAAGTGATTGATCTTTACGTCCTTCTGCAAATAGAAAACCTCAGGCAGACAACACAAAAGCAATTTATGTATGCTATTGCTTGTTTTGTTGTTCTTGATTCCTCATACCTTCCTTTATTTTGCACGAATTATTAGTTATGCTGAAAGATAATCCCAGGTTATAACTCTATTTCTCTAAAAATCTGTTTCCAGCTCTCTACGGAATTTCGTATCTCTTCTAACAGAATTCACCCATATTTTCCAAAGCATGCTACCTTCCCCACAAAGTTAAAAGTAGCGTGTAATGGTGTTTAATCTTACAAATATGTATTACTAATTTCTGTGAGGAAAATGGTATGTCTGGGTAAATGTTAAATACTAAAGTGGATGATTCAGGGCTTCAGAAACCACCCAGAATCCTAGGCTAAAATGCTCAGAAAATGCCTCAGGAAGCAATGAGTTTAGCTTAATATTCAAAATAAAACATATTTTTGTTTTATTGAACACAGGTATTATGTGTATCTGGACTATGTTAAAAGGTGGCATTCAAAGTGTTAATATATAATGCTACTTCCCACTGTAGAAACTGTCATTTAAATGCTGAAATACAGTGCAAGACCTGCAGAAGTGCATATGGGAGCATCATGAATAGAAAATGAATCTATTTTGATCCTTGATGGATGTTTCAATGAATAACAAACGAGTTTGCAGTGATTGGACACAGAATGTTAGTGATGTGTTGGGATTTTTTTGGTTTTGTTTTTTTTAGATTAGCATAATAAAGGAATTATTTTAAAGTGATGCCATGTGGCAGGCTGTGTTTAGTTGCCTCGGTACTGACTGTAGGGCTGTCACCTTTTCTTTAATTGTGCTTTGTGTTATTTTATAAAGAAAAAAATCCATGTTCTTTCAAGGTCTTACTTCATTATTATTTTTTTTACTTGATAGAAAGGAACTAACCTATATTTGAAAGATATATGTTGAATATACCTCAAATATGCATGCATGAAACTCCTTTCCAAAGGTCTCAATTCTGTCAAATCTTATTAGATCTTAAATTATACATTCTGACCTTTTGTTTTCAAAATACTAGGGAGTAATTCTCTTATCATCAACCCCTTGAATAAAAAAGAACAAAGAGACTGCTTGTTTAGGTCTTAGAATAGAGAGCGAGAGTAAAGAGGCAGAATTTCTTTCTCAGACCTCAAAGTGTTTCATGTATGTAGCAGGAATATAGCTCGGAGCACTGTTTGAAGATCCTACTGTTCTGGCATCCAGGTATTTTAGTGCAGCACAGAAATATTTTTGTTTGTTTGGGTTTGTTTGGGGTTTTTTTTATCTCTTTATTACCAAATAGAATGACTTGTCTTGTACATGCTTTTACTGTCAAATTGGCAGATATTAATCCTTGCTTCCAGAATTTACTAAGTGATTATGGAAACTGGTTAGTATAACCAGTTGATGCTTTTAAAATTATCTTTGAAATAGTTCACCTCAACTTTGTTTGCTTCACTTTCTAAGGAATGTTCCTCCCAAGTAGTTTACTGTTGCGTTTTCACAATCATTATGTTGTAGTTAAACCATGACACTATAAATCAAGAGATGTTTGGCTTGCTATTTTTTGAAGGTATGTAACAAGAAATAGCCTTTGGCTAGCCAGTTGCATGCTATTTTTTCATAATGGATACACACTTATTTTCTTTTATTGTTGAAGAGAAAAAAATGATAATTTACCTAGAACTGAACATATGATTGTTTTAAAATTAGCAGCAGCAGTGGAGAATGCTATCCTGTGTTCTTCTGTGTTCTTTATGCACTTACATAGTGGTTGGAAATTAAATGCTATCTGACTAAAATCACCAGGGATTTATGATTAATTAATTATCTTTGACACATAGATCTAGTGTCAGTTTCAAAACAATCTTTTGCACTAAGGGACAATTTTTGTAAGTCAGAGGTTTTAGAGAATTGGTTTGGTCATTTGCTGTCCAGGTGCAAAATTCAGCTGCAGCAACATCCCTTAATTGCCAAGCAACCAAGAGGAAAACATCTGCTAGTTATGAATATGTTCTGAATTGGTAATCATAACAAAATAATGCTGTGTCTGTTCAGCTGAAGAGTAAGTCAGAAGGCTAAAGGCTGTTGCATGTCACTCATGTTCACTGTTGGCTTACAACTGCCTGTATATTCAAGTTACCCATTCTGTCTCAATGAGACACAATATATAAAATAATTAAAAATATTTAAATGTAAATGTTGAAAGGTGTAACAAAAGCACATGGATATATATTGTGCACTCTTTTTATGAGTTTGTGAATTATCATGCATGGAATTTCCTTTCCCTACAATTAGATAACCAGTGTAGTACAAAGTGTGTTGCATATACATTAAATGCTCATGACCTTTTCAGAAGAGTCAGTGCTACATTATTAGATCTGCTGGATTTTACTATTTCAAATACAGAGACCAATTATCATCTCTACGATATTTAGCTGTACCTCCACTGCAGTCAATGTACTTACACCAACCCAAATTTTTTTTGAAAGCAAAGTCACTTCCAGTGAATATAGGAGCAGGTGTCATCAAGATTCATTCAATGAACTTTTAGAACTCTCCTGTGCCATGAGGAGACTGTTGACATAATTCCAGTATCTTGAGCTCCCTTCATTCTCTGCAGTATGTTCTTGTTCTTATACTGCACAAGTATAGCATAATCTGCTTAGTTAGGGTTTTGTCTGTTTTTCCTTTGTACAGAAGGTATGTACAGACTCAGTGTAGCTTTGATCACAGCCTGGGAGTCTGATTTATGTACTTATATTGAATGTAGATAAAGAGTAAGTCTAATTTAAAGTTAGTCCTGATTACCTTTTCTGGTTTGAACTTTGAAGCATCTTCATCAGGAAAAAGGATGTGAGAAAAAGCCAGGAAGATTTTTGAAGCAGTGCTTGTATAAAATGCCTGTTTTTCATCTTTATTGCCATTGTTTCACCCAAACATAAGCTCACAAGAGATTTGTTCCTTGTTTTCCACTCAGGGAGAGCTAATGTTTGATGTCCCTCTGTGGTATCTGACACCTCAAGCTCTTCTGCTTTCTTCTGTGTTTTAACTACCAGGATTTGCTCTGTCCCTGCTTCTATGCTAACACACAGATTTCTTACTTTGGTACTTGGAGCCCAGAATGTGTACAAGAGAACAGTTGTAGTTCAGCACAGGGAAATGTCAACAGACCCAAGTCTGCTGTACAAAGGACAGGAAAGATTCAGATGACCAAATAAGTGGCTATGGCACAGTCTGAAGAAATCTGAGAACATCAGCCTTGATACTTGTGGAGAATGAAGAAGACTCGTTAGGTTTCATGCAGATTGCGGAGGTATTATGTGTGGGTGTTGTAGAAAGGCAGCCCCTGTGCAGCCATCTGCACTATTTAGTGTCTGGCCCTGACCCACACACAGCCTTTCTCCCAGTAGAACCACACAACATGGAAAGCATTGCCCACATGGATTGGTCTTGGAAAGAAAGACTTCTGGATGGACCTGGCCAGGCTCTGGTAGCTGGGCAGAAGCGATTCCCAGCTCCTGGAGTCTGCTGGACCACAATCCTGGACTCACTCTGCTGAATTCTGCACCTGGTCACTCATGGTTAGAGTTATGACTCAAGTTCCTGTCACCATTTACAGCTCAATAACAAATATTTACATTCCTGGACAATATTCTATAATGTCAGGAAAACTGAAAAGCATTTGATGTGGTGAAATGAAAAAAGTAAAAGATTATGAGATACAGCAAAATGGTTGCATTGAAATTCCATATAAAAGACAAAATTATGTGATTTAAGTTGACACATTTCATAAAATAAGCAGCAGCTTTGGTACATCCTAAGGAATGCAAGATAAGGAATAGCCAGATGCTCACAAGATTCAAGATATTTTAAATTTATTTTAGTGCTTTTGTGTTTATAGTACAGGTTTTGCATACTGTGCTGAATACAAGGATGATACTCATGTAATTTAAGTGACAGTTGGGTGATTGTTTATTTAACCATTTTTTGAACAGCTTCCAAGTTTTGAGAGAAAGAATTATGTATTTCTGAAGGATTATATAACTGTACAAGCTGTTGGGACTCAGTTAATTAATACCTTAGAGATGTGGCCCTAATATCTGATAAATTAAATTTGTGACATTAGGTTCTGTAGTATGAAGGGGAGTATATGGTACTGCATCAGCCTCTGACAATGGATAATTATCAGTAGTGCAGATATTTGATGTAGCTATTCAACAAATGCAGCCTTTGTACATGATCAAGAGTTCTACATTTCTTGCATGGATGCACATCTATCTCTGTGTACTTTCTTTGTATATAGCTGCTGAAATTTGGTTTGGGTATTTGAAAGTCATTAAGTGCTTTTTTAGCTACAGATTTCATCTATTTTGTTCCAGTTGCCTGAGTCTGAGTGACTGATTTAAGAGGCCAGTGTGAAACTTGCTGTAATTTCTGAGTGAATATATAACTCAAAGCTAACTTTGGATAAATACTTGGGTGTTTAAGTTTAAAACTCACTGATCTGAGCATTGTCAGTCAGCTTCTAACATTCACATGCTCACAGGAAGCAAATCTCAGAGCTGGGAAACATGGTCATGTGAAAAATTTTCAGATTAGATGAGTATTTCTTGTGTCCCAGTTTTTTTCTGCTGTCCACTGTTTGTTGAAGCATGCTGCTTTAACCCAGTTTACTCCTCCCATTGTCACACAGCTTCAGTGTTACTTTCTCACACTGAGTAAATTATTTACATGGAATTTGTTTCATGCTTTTTCTATAAGAATTCTTCCAGGCAAAAAAAAAAGAAAAATGGTTTGCAGCTCAGAGAAATGAAGGATTGCATCAGGTCTACAGTTATTTCCTCCTAAAGTCCCTAGTGACTAGCACAAAAGTGGAACTTGAATAAAGAAAAGTTTTTGGAGCATGTGAGGGAACATCTCAGTGGGTTACCTGTCCAGTGCTTCCAGACTGCTCCTGGTTTTCTATGGGGCCCACAGGCATTTTGTGTAAAGCCTACTGGCTCCTCTAACTTAGAGCAATGTTCTGTCCACAAAGATTTCTGGAATTAATGTACGTGAGTATCTATGCAGATACATCTGGACAAGATAATACAATACACAATTTTGTAAGTTTGTGAAATGATTCTTTTCAAATACACTTTAAAGTTTATTTTATTTGCCTTGTAATACATTTACTACAGCCAGCAGTTTAACCCTCATGGCTTTTCACTCCTTCCCCTCTTTTGTGGGATAGGGAGAATGCATAAGGATGGCAAGAAGGTTTATGCATCAAGGAAAAGACAATTTAATTTAATAGATGTGGTATAATCTGCACAAGCAAAGCAAAGCAAAGCAATGTGGGAAACACTAAAAGTAAACAGGATTTTTAGGAGCTGAAAAAGCAAGCCTCAAACACAAAAAGCTGAGAACTCAGAATCTGCTGCAACTCAACAGTTTGAACCTAGAAAACACATAATAGTATAGCAAACAAGTGAATGGAAAACAAAATGGCAAACAAAGGCTGAGTTTCTAGGTTTGGCTTGAATAAATCTTAATACTGCAGAAAATATATGTCTGACAAGATAGTAGAAGATCTTAAGCTTAATAAGGGTATTGTGTATTGTTCATAGAAAAGCATACAAGTGAGCATTGTTTGAAGCAGGTGTACGTGTGCTATAATTGATTGGCTAAAACAACTCTCTGTAAGCTTTAGCAGCATATTATTGGCTGAAAAACTTTTAAGATGCTCTGTAATGAAATCGTTGGCTGCTGCTGGCAGACGTGACCTGTTGCCATTCTTTAGCTCTGTAAAATCCTGTTATGAGACTGATGCCATAATAAAGGTTCGAGAAATGCCTAGCAGTAGTCCCATCCCATTCGTGCCTGAAGATCCAGCACAAATGGTGGTCTTTGAGACAGGGGAGTCATTTTAAAACTCTCTCACAGACTGCTGGTCATCGGCATTGGAAGCCCCAGATAAAGAAATTGGACTCTCTTGAAAGAAAAGAGCTGCTCCCTCCCACCATGGACTTTGAATGATGTAAGGTGAGAAAGTTATCTGGGGAACTTTAAGATGGAGCATCACTTGTCCACGGAAGAATGGGACATTTTTAACTGGATTGAGACACTTTTAAAAGATAACTCTTATACTGATATCCAGAAAAATGAACAGAAAAATTTGCTGCCTTACAAAAACTTTCAATCTCTAGACCAAAGCCTGCTTTGACTTATAAATTCTGGGATGTGGTGAACCGGAAATTGTATAATGATATTTCTCATAACAGAGATGCATCTGTTGCAAAAGCAGTAGGCCCGTCCTGTTCGTGTCACCACCAACACAAGCAAAGCAAAGCAAAACAAAGCAAAGCAAAGCAAAACAAAGCAAAGTAAAGCAAAACAGGAATTCATTCAATACTTTCCATCAGCAAGCAAATGCCCAGCCACCACCTGGGAGGCAGGGCCTCAGCATTCATAAAGCTAGTTTGGAGAGACAAAAATCATAACCACCATTTCTCTTCTTCCTCTTTTCCTTGGTATTTTATTGCTAAGCATGACATTACAAGGACTATGACATGGATCAGTCTGGGTCAGTTGTTCTGGCTGTGTTCTCTCCCAACCTCAGCTCAGCTCAGCCTCCTCTCTGATTGGACAGAGTGGTAAACAGAAAAAACCTTCACAATGTCCAAGCATTTGTCATCAGTGGCTGAAACACTGGTGTATTATTGAGGATGGTGTAGTCACAGGTCCAAAGCATGGCACCACATGGGCTGTATAGAAATTAGACTCCACACCATCCAGACCCAGCTCATCTTAAATGATCAGATTTTCATCAATAGAGTCTCCTGAACCTTTCTGATAAGTGATTATATTTTATGTGAGACCTTTGAAATACATTTAGTTCTGGCAGGTAGATAGTGAACTGGTTTAATTTTGGGATTTTTATCAGGTATGTATTATTTGGACAAGGGAAGGCATTTGCTGAAAACAAGCAAAGGTTCTTCCCACACTTTCTACATAACTAAGGTCAGAAAAGCATTGGATATGCTGACTTTTATTTGTCATAAAACACTATTTAAAGAGGTTTCAAAAGTAACAGTAGGTGTAAAAAGCAGATTATTTTGTGCTTCTTTCCACCTTGTAGCTGTACACATAATAAAAAAGTATACTTTCTAAAGCCCACAGCTGTTGTAGATAAAATATCTGCATGTTCATCACTGAGTAACAGAAGTATTAGAGGAAAAATACATTCAGTGAAAATTCACCATGCAGAACAGAAACTGGCACCAATGTTTCTTGGGGATTGTTCTTTTGTATATGGAAGTTCTACCTGAACTCTAAATTTTCTTTTGGGTAATATTTGGATGATGCTAACTCAGAAATCTTGTTTCATATGTAATGAAAGGTCTTATAGTCAATTTTGAAAGTAGTCATGGGAAAGCCACAAAAATGGGTCTATTTTTGACATGTAGGGAGATGACAAGAGTGAATGACTGAATGACTACACTGTGAATTTACTTTCTGTCAACAAGTAATTCATGTGAAACATTGCTATTTTGAAGCTTGTAGAATTTTTTTTCTTGGCACTGAGAGAGACTTAAAAGTTTCATTAGTTTCATTTCATCTTGCTGGCTGGAGAGACCTTCTTCGGTCTTGTTTTAGCTGAATAGTTTCAGTTTTATATGGACAGTCTAGAGCACAGAGTGATGCTTTTATGTCTCCTTTAACAGGAATACTAAAATTTAATTGTAAGCTTTCATGAAGAAAGAAGTTAAAAAATTGGATTACTTTGCCAAAATTCCTGGAAAGAGGTTTCGGATGGAAAGGTAATACTAGACACTCAGGCATCATTTAAAAATGTGAACTATGATATAAAGCATTGCTAGTGATTGCTGTGATTGTGTGTACAGTATAATTTGATGCAAATGTAAAATATAAATCTCCTGTGCCTGTCAATTCAATTTTCTGCATAGGTCAGGTGTACAGGTCACATACATATTGGACATAAAAGTACCTACTGTAAATAAAATCTTGAACTTAAGATACATAGAATCTTTCCAAATACAGTTCACAGCCTTTGAAAGTTCAAGAAAAAATAATCTGTTTTATGCCTAGTGCCATCTGTTTACACAATTCAGAGTTCAGGAAGAGGAGACAACTTTGAAAATTTGCAATAACAAAAATAATAATTAAATTGCTATGAATTATACATGAAAAATGAGATATGGAGATACTCTAAAACCAGAATACAGTTCAACCAGAATATGGTATTTCACTAGCAGGGAATTTTCAGAGACAAAATAAAGAAGACAGACAGATACTTGGTTCCTATTTTTTTCTCCCTAAGACTCAAGTGGTCCTACTAAAATATTAAATGGAAAGTATTCCACCGTTTTTCATTCAGTTGTACAATAATTGTTTATTAACCCAACATGAACATGAATGCCTAGCTTGTTGAGTTCAGACGTTTTAAAAGTTCAGTCTGTGGAGTCTTTTGCAAGATATTCCTGATTACTGTACATTTAATTTTAATCCCAAATCACTAGTTTTTGCAAGGCTTCTGAATTTTTACAGAAGCTTTTCACCCAGACTGGCAGTATTTAAAAAAAAAAAAAATATCATTACTGTCCAGACAATGATACAAGAGATCTGCCCTGTATCTGCTCTGGCATATGTAGTTTCCTGGTTCATGTTATAACTCAGAGTAGTACAGAGTGTTCATTTTTTGTGCAAAAGATGTTGCCTACAGAAATATGAAGGACAGGACAGGGATCTTTGTTTTTATGTTAATTTTGTGAGATGCAAGTGATGGGAAATTTCTACTTCGAATAGAATGTCAGTTAAGGAGTCCCCCCAAAATCTTGACTTTTACTGTAATGTTTGAAATCCTTTTGACAGTATGCTCTTTTGTTTTGGCATGGGCAGAGAACTCTCATCGGCCTCTATTCAGTGTAAAATATTTGAGCCAAATGATGTGAGTAATTAGCAGTTAATCTGCAACTGTTGTTCTAATTTTTAATCATGAGTAGCTCTGCTACCCTCTCTTAAAGCTCATTTGCTGGATGCTGCAAGTGGAATTGATATTGACCTAGTCTACCTGGAGACTGCTGAACTTTTAACCTTCTTAAAAATCTTGGGAGCTACTTGTCTTCTTGTCTTATTTCTTTATTTAACTTGTTACTAAGAGAAACAGAAGATAGTAATAATGATAATGATTAAAAAATAGACTGAGATGAGAGTTTAAATCTATGCATAATTCAGTATCAGTTACTCATTTCAATGTTCTTAAGACCTTCTTCGGTCAGAAAAAAAAAAAAATGTTTCTAGGCATCAAAGATTGTTGCTGATTTTGAAACAAAGGTTAGAATGCAAATGAGCAAGAGATGGAACAAAAATGAAACTGGAAATTCTGAGCAGACTGTTAGGTTAGTGGAACAACAATATGAAAACACATATGTCTATCACCAGAAAGAAGCATCAAAGTTGGGAAAAGTACTTCAGTATCAGAACAGAAAGTGATTCAAAGTAATGTATGAACATTTTCTATTATTTAAATATCAAATAATATAGACTAAAAATATATTAATGAGTGCTTTAACATTCAATAATGTTATTTAATACAATTATTAAATCTCTTTGGACTTTTCTATCTTTGTCACAACTTTTTGCTTCGATGCTATTGAAAATAAGGTGTTACATGCCTTTTGAACTATCATGTAAAATTTGAGATGTCATTCTACTACATCTCCACTACATTGTTTACTGAATTGTTTCAATTACATCCCTCTGAAGAACTAAGTTTTCTTGTTAATTTCTCAAAACTTTAATGATATCTGAAATCTGTGTGTGCATAGAAGAGTTGGAATAATGAGTAAAAGGTGAAAAAATCAAGGGCAAATTGTTTTAAGATGGATGATATTTCTGAATGAAATACCAGCTTCCCTTTCTGGTTTTTCTAAGTAAAGAATTTTTTTTTCTTCTATTAGAAAAACTTAATAATGGCTCTTGGTTTCTCCTGACACAGAGATAGGAATGTAATAAAAAATCAGTATGACTGGTCAGGAAAAAAAAAAAAAAGTTACTTTNAATACTGTCTCTGTTCATTAACATTTCAAATCTCATTTAAATGTAAATTGTAATATTCTTCTTCTGTGCAAGAGTGGGTAGTTAGTGTCATTCATGAGTAATAAGTAATTTGTTCCTCATTAGCCATAGGACTAGATAAAGATATAGGTCAACAGTGGATAGCAGATGTAGTTAAAAATGGTTACCTGTCTGGAAGGGGAATTTAAAACAAGCAGTCATTGTTTTTCTGTAATTTTGCATTTTTAATTTGGTCCTAATTCATAATTCAGAACATTTTATATTAATTGACTCTTTACATTATTCATAATGAGGGTGTGAAAGTATAAAAATATTTTTTCTGAGTGACTTATGAGATGCAGTGTAAAATTTTAAAATACTATTTTCATATTGGTTCAGATGAAGCGCATTTATACTGTAGAGGTCTACTTCCAGATACTTTTTCAAAGTACTAGAAGAAATTCCCAGAAATGAGGAAGGGTTGTATATTATTCTTATTTTAAAAACCGAAATATAATCACCCTATTTTGACTAAAAGATGGCTTGAATTGATTTCAAAGAACAGCCAAAACTTTCCCCTGAAACTATATTGAAGTGAAAATAATAATAGTAATAATAGTAGTAGTAGCAGTAGCAGTAGCAGTAGCAGTAGCAGTAGCAGTAGTAGTAGTAGAGAAAAAAAATCACAACTTTCCTTTCTGTTGGTTAAGTTAGACATCAGTCTATGGGTATACCATTTGGGTAACAACAACAACAACAACAGAAAAAAAAAAAAAAAGAAAAAAGACAAAAAAGAAAAAAGAAAGAAAGAAAAAAAAAAAGGTTCCTTGTAACCATTCCCATTAGTGAAACATGGAAAAGAAAGGAATTCACAAGCCGTTGGTGTCACACTGAAGGTCAGGAATTCAACTCTTTTCTCTTAATAATCTGCATTACTTCTGTACTATTTTCATTGAGGTTTTCAGCAAAAAACAATTATTTTAAGACAGTTGCATCAAAAATTAGTTTGAAGTATACTAGTGAGTGAAGGATGAATTGAGGAGCTGATGAAATTTGTATGTACTAAATGAGTGAGAAGACACCTAAACAGTGTTAGCAGACAACGAACAAGCAATGAGGGGGAGAGCTGGAAAAGACAAAGACTTCTTGGTTAACATCATTGCTTGATTAACAAGGTTGTCATCAAAGCTATAGGAACCAAATGGGACCCATGAATAGTCGTGGTAAGTTAAAACTTGAAAGTGTGTGTGCCTGTATAGGTATAATAAAATGATTTTGCATTTCCTTTATTGTAAAGAAAGTCTACTTATTTAAATTTTTATGGATGCAATCCTTGGGTAGATGGGAACTATGAATTGCTCATGCCTCTGTACAGCTGAAAAACATATTATAATTTTTGTAAAATTATTATTCTCAACCTCTGTCTGTCAGAAGCTCATCAAATTATATTGAGGGGATTTTTGCCTCTCTGATTGGCAGGGGGGCTTTTGATTGTTTTTGCAAATATATCTAATAAAAACTTCTTTATAAAATATCTAATTTTTCATTTGTTGATGATCTAACCTCTGTTTTTTCCTCTATTTTAACTCTATTTTTCCTCTATTTTAACTCTATTTTTGTTTTCTTTGAGCAACCTGGTCTATGGAAGGTGTCCCTTGCAATGGCAATGGGGCTGGAGCTAGCTGGCCTTCAAGGTCCTTTCCNGAGTATTATATAAAGATTTTAACTCTTTTTCTGTTTTCTTTAAGCAACCTGGTCTATGGAAGGTGTCCCTTGCAATGGCAATGGGGCTGGAGCTAGCTGGCCTTCAAGGTCCTTTCCAATTCAGAGCATCCTATGATTCTCAATCTACTTACTATTGGTCTCAGGTCTTAGTCTGGCAAATACTGTACAGAATACCTGCTTTTGGACCATGTAGTAATAAAAGCTTTTCATTTGTCTGTCTTCATAGTTGCAACTTTGCTTCTGGCAAAGTGAAAATTAAATATTTCTTATATTAGAGATGATCAAGAGATACCACATATAGTTCTCAAGAAGAAGAGCCTATCACAAGGGCCTTTCATAATGGCCTTTATAGTACTGAAAATACCTTCCCGTATATATTAAAAACCAGCATTTTTCTTCAAAGCAAAAAGTGATCACAGAAGACTCTTGTAAGATTGCCGAATACACACTGGTCTTTTTAATATTTTCATTTCCAGATAGTGAACTTCGAGGTTGTAACTGAAGGTTTTCCTATTAGTCGCTAAATCCAAGGGTTTGTGAATGATTTTAAGTCCCATTTCTTCCCAGTTATCATAAGCAGCCCATTCTTTCTGCTTGATATTCCAGTGTTTCTCTCAGTTGACTATGTTTCACAGCCTTCACAGAATATACTGAGAATAGGTCAAGAAGGAAAGAATTGTTTGAAAAAAATTTGGGTCAATCCTCTGCATGGTTCCTTTTTTAAAGCCTTCAAATATGGAGCTCCACCATATTCCCAGTCAATCTGTTACACTTGTCTTCAAATTTTGCTTTAGTACCTAACTGGATTATTTTCTATAATTTTGGTTCGTTAGATTGTATTCATCAAAGACATGAAGGAAAGATTGGCCCCTCTTTTTTCAATGCAACAGTATTTGTGTCTGAAAGCTGTAGTCATAAATATTATGGTCTTTCCTTTTTTTGGCTAAACAAACTCATTCATTCCTCTTTGTAAAGTTCATATTGATGTCCCTGAATTCTCCCCTGTCAGTCTCCATCATTCTTGACAATCAGGGAACAAACTGAACACTGAATTCCAGCTAGTGCCTTATCAGCACTGGGGAAAGCAAAGAGAGTAATTGAATGTCTTACAAGTAGGATTTTATGCTTATACATTTTAGTGTGGCTTGTCTTTAGAGTAGCATCATGACATAATTAAATAGCATTTAGTTTTATGATACACTATAAACCCAAAGACCTTTTCTGAACAACTGTTATTCTCATCCTGTATTTGGTTAGAAATATATTTCTACTTATGTGTAAAACCTTGCCTTGTCTTTATCGACCCATGCTCTTTACTTGCCCCTAAAACTATTTTTTCAAGGGGGAATTAGGTGTTAAGAGATTATGAATTCTGATCTTTATCTTCAGTATGCCTGCAAAGCATCACAACTTTTTTTTCATCAACGGCATATTTCGTGCATGTAGTGTTTATATCACCAGTCAAATCACAGAAACACTACACACAACCAGAGTAAAGATAGATCCCTTGAGGAATTACATTTTAAAAAATGAGCTACAAGCAATAAAACATAAATGTTCTATGTATACTATATTTCTTAATTTTTATATGAGAATGTCATGTGAAATTGTGTCAAAATCCCTATATAAAATCATATCTAGAGTCTCCTAGTAATTATTTTTAAACAGATCTTTTACCATGCAATACAAAAGGTTGAATACCATTTGACTTTCATGCATCCAAATTTGGTTTTGTTTGCTCCTTATTTTCAGATATTCATTGATAATCTCATATTTTTCCTGTAAACTTACTTTAATTTAAAAGAAGGATGCCTCTTCTACAATTCTATATTTCTTCTTTTACCTTTTCAAATGTAGACATTATAATTATCCCTTTCCAATACTCTTTAATCCTATGTGTAACCAAGAAATAGGGTAAAGATGAGAAACTTCTGAATAATTTAACTAGTTTTTTAAGATTGGGTCAGCAGTTTCTTTTTAATAAACACATTGATATAGTGCAGTTAACTCCCATTCTTACAATTGTAGTCTTGCACTAAAGAGTAATCTTGAAGGAATTGGAAGTGACCTTCTTCAATGTTTTTCTAAGCTGGTATCAACTCTCTGTAATAAATAAAGCTTCATCTTTCAAAACCCAGTGTAGCACTTACATATTTACAAATATTTCATTAGAATTTTTGAGCTGTATGTCCACCATATTCTTGGTGTTTGGAAGGGTTTTTTTTCAAGATTTGGTCTTGATGGGATCTGTCTATCACTTGGTCATTATGTTAATCTTGTTCATCCTTGAGAGTCAAAACTTCATTCCCTTGTTTGTCATTCAGACTTTTCAGATTGGTTTAACTATTTGTAACTAACTTTTATTGAGAGTTTCCTTCTTGTTTTGTGCTTTTGAACATCAGTAAAGGTATTTTTAGTTGATTGTTCATTGTCTGACTAAAAAAAATAGAAATTAGAACTTTGAGAGTAATGAGCATTCATGCAAAAATAGAAGCATTTTTATTTGAGAAACTTTAAGGGAGTAATATTACTTAAACAAAAATTATTTATTAAAAATACCTCACATTTTATTACTATGATGCATAGCTATAAGAAACTATTTTAACCAGACACTGAAAATATTAAAAGCCCCATGAGAATTTGATAGTTAATTCTTTTGCTTTTGTCTTCTCTGCACTGACACAATGATATCCTCTTATACCTTTTGTAAGAAATATGATTTTCTTCATTGCTATGGATTAAAACTCAATTTTTTTTAATACTGTAAGAAATATCAAGTGTTGATTTTCATTACATTGTCTTTCTCTGCTCAATATTTCAGTGAAAGAATATGATTTAGTCCAGCAAGCCTTTACTGTAACACATAAACTTTTCTACTTCTGTTTACCCACTGTGTGGGTACAGTGGTGGGAGCAGTAATAGTCCGGGTTTCACTAGTTTGTCACCTACTTACATTGAAGAGAGGAAAAATCGTTCAGCAAATTACTTTTCTGAGGCAGAAACTGCTAAACAAACATGATACATAGACTTTTGAGCATACTTGGTAAGAATTTAGAGTGTCTAGAGATGCTTAATTCCTTAACAGGGAACAAATCATTAACATTCAAACTTAATGAGTAAAAAAGATTCTAATGATCTTTGTTTTCAGCAGGTACAAATGAGAGTAGTTGATTTGTCTTCAGTGGAGCTGTGTAAATAAATACCAGAGGAGAATTTGGGCCAAGAACAGTAATTTATCAGATGCAAACTCTGTTTTACAAAGAGAATAAATGGTTCCTTTTTACATGTAATTCATCTTCATGCACTATAGCTGACACACAAGTCTGCTGTGTCTGCCTTAACTAGCAGTTATTATAGCATGAATTTTATTTTATGTTTTCTTTTCTCCCTTTTTCCAATTTGCATTAGTATTTTAGGAAGTAGTAATTTATAATTGAGAAATAGTGTCAGGAGGCCTACATGGATGCTTCTGACAAAATACAAACTTCAGATGAGAGCATATAAGAGATGGAAAATGGGTCTGGACAAAAAAGAGGAATTGCACAGACACTATCTGAATGTGCAGACATGAGGTTAGGAAGCCAAAGCCCATCTGCAGGTAAATATGTCAAGGGACATGAAGGTCAACAAAAAGAGATTTTACATGTGGCAGAAGAAAAAAGACAAGGAAAAATGTGGGCCCATAGTTGAATAAGACAGGGGAGTTGAAGACAAAGCATGTGAAAATAACCAAGGTATTCTAAACATATCAAGAGGGTGATTAGGAGTTGTCATCTTGGATTTACACAGTAGAAATTGTGTCTACCAACCTGATGACCTTCTACCACAAAATTAGTTGCTTGGTGGACATGAAGAGAATGGTGGATGTCATTTATCTTAACTTTACTAAAGTGCCTCTTTCACAATGTCCTCATTGAAAAACTGATGGAGTACAGATTAGATAAACAGTGAGGTAAAATGAAAACTGACTGAAGGTTGTGATCAGTGCTTCGAAGTTTAGTTTAGAGGCCAGTCATGAACTAGTGGTGTTCCCCAGGGATCAATAATGAGGCCACTGCTGTTTAACATCTTCATTAAGAATATAGGTAATAAGGTAAAGATCATCCTCTTATGAGATTCTATCTATTTGTTTGTGTGGTGGGGAGAGTAACAAAAATAGAGATGATAACTTCTCAGTGGTACACAGTTGAAGGACGAGAGGCAATGGAGCAAAAACTGAAACATGGGAAATTCATTTTAGACATAAGAAAAAAACCTCTTTTTACTATCAGGTTGTCCAATCACTGAACCAGGTTGCCCAGAGATTTTGTTGAGTCTCCATTCTTGGAGATATGCGAAGATATTTTAACATGTTCCTGAGCAACCTGTTCTGACTACCCCTGTCTTTAGCTGGTGGGGCTGGACTAGGCCATTTCCAGAGGTACCCTCAATGATTCTGTGATGCTGTGAGTTTACTGATAATTTTAGCAGGGTACATTACAGTAGATGGTTTGGTCATTGTTTTGCAAGATAGGTTTCTTTTTTTCTATGAAATCTCTTATTTTACATTATGAAGGTAACTTTTTTTTTTTAGGCTCTTGCCCTGAAAGATCATAAACATTTTGAAATGCACCTAGCAAAAATCACTGTGAGTAATATTTAAAATACTTTTAAATAAAAGTTTGGAAAATATATATATGCAAATCAGCTTTCCCTGCAGACTATTATTTAATAACTTATTGGAGGATTCACTGTGTCTGAGCAAGTGCTTCTGAGACAAATATATCATCAGCAATCCTTTTTTAATATCATGATGTCTTTAGATAAAGATTATCTCTGATTGTCTTTTTGTTGTATTTTTTCCCTCCCCCAAAAAAGGTAAATGTCCGCATTACAAAGACATAGATGTAATTGTTTGTGGTTGATTTTTTTTTTCATAAATACAATTTGACTTATGATAAATATTTTGTTTGGTATGTTCAAATAGGGTTAGGAAGAAGCAGTTATACCCTAAATGTCAATCTGAAATAAGCAATATTTTTTTATGGTTCTTCTAGACAGTGCTGAAATGTAGCTTGGCATTTTTAAAAATGAGTAATAAGAAAAGGAGGAGAAAGAATACTGGACATGATTTTCAAAACTATCTTGGCTTTTGTTCTCTGTTCTCCAGAGAATAGGGCATTCTTCTGGTGATTCTGCCTGAATCTTGTAAAATAATTATTCCAAATCTACAGCCTATGACTGTAGCTATCCAACTGTACTTATCTACTTTGGCAGATGTCCAGGAAAATATATATTGCCCTGAATCTCATAGACCAGGGCAAAACTGCTACACTGTTCCATGTCCCAGGCCCAACCAGCAGTGACACTGAAACTGTATTCCCAGCAGGCACACACAGAATACTTGGGCAGACCATATGTATGCATGCATATAGGGCTATGGCTGACTCCATGGATTGGACATGCTCCTAACTTTAAAGACGTGTCCCTCCTTGGCTCCCAGGCTGCACTACGTACCTGCCAACTGGTCCATTTTTTTTCTAGTTAGAACTTGCTGTGTGGGAAATAGAAAAAGTAGAAAACTTTCATAGCAGTGCAGATGTAGGCCTAAAGTTAAAAGGATACAAAAATAAGGACACGGAACAATAAGACTGTGTTTTTGTGCTGAGTAGAGTTAGGCCTTAACAAGTAGAAAAATATGTTACGCAAGATAATAGAAAAGTTCAATAATGAGGCTCTGTGCTTTGTTTATAGAAGAGTATAAAAAGTTCCTGAATAATAAGAAATATTAAACAAGCACCTATTGTTAGATATAAGGTATATGAGTAATTTTAATGATTGGTTCATGCAGATAAGCTGTTAACAATTTGCTATTGGTTAGAAAACTTTTCAAAGGCCTTGCAACACAGAGAATTTCTCTTGCTGTTGGCAAGACGTGAGCTGTTGCCATCTTTATTGTCTCACCTTGTACTGAGGCTGATGTTGCAATAAAAGCTTGAGGAACATCTCCTGGCAGTCTCATCTCATTGCTTTGAAGTATTAATATCCAACATTGCTGCAGTTTCTGGCAACATGGTATTGACAGGTCTCTGACACCTGGTCCCATTCCTATGTCTGGCAGTAGATCTCACTCGATCTTCAGCTGGCATGTAGGCCAATCAACCTGTGTTCCCAGTCCAGATGGTGGCACCCTGTCCTGTCATTCCAGCTGCTGGTGCTGTGGACACATAGGTGCCTATGCCCCAGAAACATACAGTTTTTTGGTGCTAAAAGTTTCTTATGCTAGTCTCTGGAGTTGCTGACATTACAGATGCAGTTGGTGACGTTACAGGCCTCCAACCTGTGGTCTGCACAATTACTGCACTGAGACTCTCCACTACACACATGCACACAGGAAGAAAATTAGAAATAAAGTCAATAAGAAGTTTGACCAGATTAAACTGCTCAAATGCAGGATGTGGCAAGAAAAGTGCAGTGATCACACATTATTGATTTTTAAGAAACCAGCCCTTTTATCCCTTATCCCTCTATTTTCCACACACTTTTTCCTTCCCAAATTGCCTGAATCCATCCCTTTTTCTGCCTTTCATTCCATTTCCTATCAACCCATACTGTGACATGTGCAATCTCTGTATGTGTCCCATTCACCCAGGAAACATCACCCCTTCAGCCGGCAGGACCCCTCATGCTTGATTCATCATGATGGGTTTCAGACCTGTAAAATGGGGCTGAGGGTCTTCTGGAACAGTCATGAGAGGGGCCTGAACAGGATATCCCTTTGTCTGGGTCCATAATAATTTCCTGTCTCCCACTGTGAATCCATGTGCCTCTCAACTTCTGGAGGTGGGCCTGCTATGGGGTGATGGTTCCTCTGATGGACTTGAGAGTAGCTAGGGTAAGGATCCTTTTTAGGTGTGCAGATGGGCTTTTATTACCTAATCTAACATAATAGACTGCAATTTTTTGAGTGTTGTACTTGAGCAAAAGCAGTTTATTTCTCCCTAGAAAGTCTCTAAAATCCACAGCAATTTCTATAGGTATAGAAATATGTATTTTTAATGAATGTGCATTCAGAGTAATATAGGGGAGTTTAAATAGTTATTTAATGATGTTAAATGTCTACCTGAGCCTCTTTTTATATTGCGCAAGACATGTCATTCTAGAGTGATATACTTTAATGGTCTCTATGCTAATACCTTCAATTGCCTTCCAGCCATTCTGGGTAGGTAGCCATAAGAAAACTCTGACTTTTGGTACTGTCTCAGCCAAATGAGGTACTTGGACGTCTGTTGTGGACAGGTAGCACCTGGACTCTGTATCTAATGTCTTTATGACTGAACAACCATATAGTCTATTTGAACTGTTGAATTAATTGTATCCCTTGTCCATTTGAGCTGCCTTGACCTTAAGGAAGATTCTGAGTTAAATTCATTTTGACAGATGTACTACTCCTTTTCATCTCTGTCAGACTGTCTTCTACCTAAACATCTGACAACTTCACAATCTCCTCATTTCTACCTGTCGACTATTTCTCCCTGAGTAGATTAATATTATTGTAGCTTACTGGGCTCTAGAGAGATTAAGAAATGCTTCCTTGTTTTTGTTTTTTTGTTTTTTTTTTTAATAGTTCTTAGTGATGTCTGAAGAGATGGTGATACTACCAGCGTGGAATTTTGAAACTCATGTGTCTTTGAAGTCATGTTGCCTGTGTGGATTGCACAGCTGCCAGGCCTAGCCTAGGAGATATTATTTGTCTTTGACTGTAAAGTGTTGTAAAATTGTAGAATCATTAAGGGTGGAAAAGACCTCCAAGATCAATGAATACTGCTCTTTTTAGTCCACCATGTCAACTAAAACCATATTACAAAGTGCCACATCTGCTTGTTTCTGAACACTTCCAAGAATGGTGACTCTATGACCTAGGGTGACCTTATGATGTTTGTATGCCCAATCATTTTTTCTCTTTGTGCTGTATATTGAGTTCTGTGCCTTCAAGACTGGTTCTGAGAGTGAAGTAGGGGAGAAGGAGAAGTGCCAAGTTTGTTTATGAGAAAGCTGCCTGACTCCTACACATTTGTGCTCCGGGATGTTTTTAGGCTGAGGCTCGGACAGACTACGGGACAGAGGTCTTTTTGCTTTAATTTTAGCTAGCTGAGGTGGAGAAGCTTCCTGGAATGGTTTGGGTTTTTTTCCTTTTTCTTGGGACTGTTTAAACCTGCTCTGGACTGAAAAATCCAGAGGAGAACCGGGGAGCTCCCACCTGTGGCCCACCAGGGCCTGGACCTCCGGCGGGATGAATAAAGGACTGACCGAGTCGAACTACACCCACAGCAAGGATTTTCTCAATTTACAATCTCACTTCAGAACGAGGGGTTTTATTGTTTCATATTATTCATTCTTTATGCTTGTGGGCGCTTTGTTTTTTTAAATAAATATTTTTTTCCACTTTCCTCTGAGGAATTTCTTTTCCTGGACCAGTTGTGGGGAGGGGCCATTTGGGTTTGCTTCCCAGAGGATCCCAATTTGGGAGTTTTCTCCCAAATTTGCCCTAAACCAGGACACTCCACCACTTTCTTGGGAAGCCTGTTATGTACAAACTGAAGATACCTTTGCACAACTTGAGGTCATTTCCCCTTGCCCTATCAAGTCCTACCAAATATTTATGTAAGTTAGAGAAAACAACAGGAATATTTATGGAGATTTGGCCTGTGAACCCTTCACATGTTTGCAGTAAGTAATATGTTCCCTTGCTGTATACACTGAAAAAGACTGCTAATTTCTACATTATAGACACATTTTTCTGTATAAATTTCTTATGAGATGAAAAGGCAAAATTGAATCACAGTTAACACTTTCTTTAATTGCTCATATTGTGAGTGTTTTAAGACTTTGATAAAGGTCTTACAAACAGATAGTTATATTGTGTGTCAAAATAAATAGCAGGATATTATTTTTTATTCCCTTCATGATATAATGAAGGAAAAGCTTAATTCAATAGTGAGAAAGAGTGCTGTTTTCAGAGAAAATTACAGCTAAAGAGTAAGCCCTCCATCTTTTATGCTTATTGGATGAATGATCATGTCTAAATGAGTTGTAAAATGGGTGGTACAAAATTTTTGTCCAGCGGCTCTCTTCAGTGATGATCATACCCTTATGTTTGTTGACACACTAAATCATCTATTTTATTTGTAACTACATTTTAAAAACAGCTGTTTCATACATACGGCTGTTTCATACCTTTACTGCCAGGTATTCATTTTCACTTACTTCTGGTTTTTTATTATATTTCATTTGTTTGTTTAGCAGTTTTATTTAGAAAATCTTCTAGGTGTTCAAAATATCCTGAAAAGCCTATTAAGAGACCTTAATATCTTGATGGGAAAGATTATCAAACTGTAGGAACTTTTTATGCAGTGAAAATTTAAAGTATCTAACATATTATAACTGTAACAGACAGCTTACAGGCTCTGCAGATACTGGAAAAGAATCTGCTTAGAAGACTAGAGCAGAAAAAAACCTCAAGCATATTCAGTTAGGCTTATTAGCATGTGAAGGAAAAACCACATTTCAACATTCAGTTACTTAGAATTATTGCTTTTAAGAGGAATTGGAGAAACTTTCATTTTCCTTTATGATGTATAATAGCTTTTTTCTCTACACCACAAATTCTTTTGCTTAAAAAAATAATAATAATAAAAAAATAGATCTTCATTTCTACCTTGGATGTAGATTCATATTTGCCATGCATTTAACATTACAGTTTATGCAACAAAGCTGCAGGTTTTGTTTGAAATAATTGGTATGCTCCTGTTGAATTCCAAGACCTTTTGAATTCAGCAGAAGGGTATGTAGCTGATCTGAGTTTGGAATGTATTCATTTTCCCCAGTGTTATTCATCAGAAACATGGAATCTAGTTGTGGTTTCTGATTGTAAGGTAATTGCCTTGAAGACCATGATGGGAAACACAGCTATACTGAAGCATGAATAAAAGAAAAGTGGAAAGGGAGAGTTTGGTGAAACATTTTCATTCATCAGCATCTCTGGACCTAAAACAGCTGGCACAACTCTTGCCACAGAAATTCATGGTACTACCTTATGGTGCACAAGTCATGGTGACATTTTAGTGATCTACATTGAAATCAGTGGAAGCCTAAAAATTTGTATCCGAAATAAAACATTTGTAAGCCATTCAAAGCCATTGCAGCTGTGAGGTAGCTGGAAAAATATTTCCCAACAGATATTATAGATGTATTCCATAGATCATATTGCAAAATTGGTGTAACCCTTGCTAAATAGTTACAAGAGCAGAAGTATATGCTTTGCAATGCTGCATAGGAGGAGTACTTTACAAATGCAATCACTAGCAACTATTTAAAGAAGAAAAACTTTTGGAAATGCTTAATGAACCAGTACAAATTCTTAAAGTTATAAATATTGCTTTTCTCAGTCCAATGGGATTTTTCCTTTGAGGATATAAACTTGATTATGAGAGAAAATGTCTCAGACAACCCAAGCCCTGAGGCACTAAGTGTTTTAAGGCAATGATACCAAAGTAGTTCTGAGTAGAAAGGCAGTCTGAGATATAAAATAGGCATGCATTTTTTTACTGTCTTTTGGTTCATTGAATTCATCTCCATTTTTGTAGAGTGATGGTGAAAAGAGCATAATGAACAATCAAATCAAAAAAGCTAAATATAAATTGCTGCAAAAGATGAAAGACAAAAAGAACCAATATCCCAAACATATCTGAAAGCTACCACAATCTGTCAGTCTTAAAAGAAGAACCCAGACCTCTTTTAGAGATTGAATTGATGTGCAGAAGGATGGGAAGAAAGGGAGAGCCCCACCACAAACGGTGAATTATCTATTTGTCACTGCATACTGATTTTCATAAGCTGGCCTCTGTCACTTCTATGAGAAACGCTTTTATTTCTTCTTTATATTCAGTGACTACCTAGTTTGTCTTTTGTTTTTTGTGGGGTTTTTTTTTTGTGGGGTTGTTGTTGTTGTTGTTGTTGTTGTTGTTGTTGTTGTTGTTGTTGTTTTTCTGGCAGAGTCTGGCACTTAGCAAACCTAATATTGAAGAAGCTGTAGTTAGGTTTCTACTGTGCTGTGATGCAATGCTTTTTGAAGGTATCAGAAAAATGGTGAAACTTCTGGGAAACTTTTTGGGCAAGTTGTCTTGGTATTTACCTATTGTTCTGTTAGAGAGAGTGTGAATATATGTAGAACAAATTTTATTTAAACTAAAGTAAAAGGCCAGGAGGATCCATGTGGGAAATGAAAATTCTGTAATTCCACTAATATTGAATTTTAGGGAATTTTTCAAATTGAGCCAATCTGCCATAAGTTTGTGGTGCTCACATGATAAATTGAATTTTTGAGTAGCAATGCAGTGAATGTTGTGTTACATCTGAATAGATGTATGTATCACTTAGGGAATTAGAGAACTCTGGAATAGGAGCATTTTCAGACTGGAAAATCAGGCCAGTTTTAAGCTTTAAAACTGGATTTTACTAAATTCTCTCATGAACAGTATACTTCCTGCTCACTGCCATTCTTATGTAATATAAATCATCATTGCAAAATATCAAACATGTAGTCTTTAAGATATATGTTCTAAATTATCTTTGACTATACAATTCCATGTTTCATAATGACTGCAGTTCTTGTTGGTCCTTACTTTCAGAGACCTGAATGATCAGGCTTAAGAGTTCTTTGATGAGGCAAGCTGGAAGGGAAATAGACTTGCCCCTTTGATCTGCCATATGCCAGATGTTTTTATGCTATTGCTTCTCCTGAGAAGGGGAGTCTGCTTACCTGCTTGTTTGTTTTGCTTCTGTCCTGCCAATTGTTCTTCTAGGGTGTTCAGCCAGACTTCTGCCACTTTTAACTCCTGCTTCTTACCTGTTATTTACCTCACAACTTTTATTACTTGAGTGCCTCCTACCTGCAACTGCATCTACCTGCCTTTGCCCCTTTTGTGCACATACTTAGCTAAAATTCTATCTGGCTATGCAATCACAGTGTTGCAAAATGCATACATGTATTTGGGTTTAAGCCACATTTATATTAATTATGTCCTGATTGGTAATTCATAATTAATAGATGGCAAAGTCTTTAGCAATGTATGAATCAAATACAGCTTTTCCATTAGCAGAAATAGAAGTTCTCTTTAATTGAAGAGTATTTGAACACTTTGAGGTTTTGCAACTATATTAGATTTGAACTTTCTACCACCTTATCTGTAGGCCTTAAGGTGGTAGAAGAGTTCAGTATAAAAACCCCATGTACACGGTTCCAAAGTATGAAGAGTGTTTCCTTAAAGTAATTAAAGCAGATGAATTATATTAGTTGTGAAAGAGCTCAGTTTTGTTCTAGTTTGCTTGCATTTCTGAAGGTAATTTGTTAATATTAGGAATGTTTGTGTGGTTTTCCTAATGTGAACATTACATCATAACATTTTCCTTGTAGTGTTGAAAATAGCCACATACCCAGTTAACTGTGCTGCACTTCAGATGCTCACAGGTAGTAAATAAATTAGTAAATAGATAAATATCTAATTCTAAGCACCTGAAATGTCTTCAACAACATCTGTATGTGATATCAACCTTTCAATCATATAAAAGCATTCCTAAAGTTGTGTATTGGGTTGTTCAATTGTTTTTCCTAGCAGAAACAAAGACCAAGATTTTGGAGCACAGTGCCTTTGTTTTATTTGTCTTTGTTCTGAGTGGTATGTGTCTGTGGATATCCTCACACATTTACACTAGACAGCTTGGAGGCTGGAAGTGCATGATAAATTGCAGAATCATCCAGGAGAATTACTTCAACAGCTCCCAAGTAGGCAGCTATTCCTTCTCCGTCATTGTTTTTCAGTTAGAAACTCTCTGTTGGCACAAACAGCTCAAAGCAACAATTAGATTTCTTATGAAGGTTTTATATGGATACAGAGCAGTCACTGTCTTTTTCTTTGCATTGAACTCTAAGCTTTGTCACCATTTTATTCTAGGTTTATTTTAACAGTCCAAAATTGTTTGTTCTTATTGTGATGCATGACTGTTTTTGTTGTAGCACTGTGGCTGCCTGGCAGATTATTTTACTTGTTCCAGCATTTAGGAATATTAATGAGTAATAATAGGATAAAAGGTTAGAGAAAACTCTGTTTGGCAAATTAAATTTGTGAAGTTATTACTTCCTCAGCATAAATCGCCCGGTATGTAAAAATTACATTTTGAGACCAAAATTACAGATAAATATTATTACCTTGTAGTAGATAAACTTAGGCAAAGAAAACATTCATATTAAAGGTATTTGCCATTAGCTGATGATTTCTGAAAAATACTGAACTAGCTCCTAAATGCTGTCCTTGGGTGTGACTGCATCAGCTTCCACAGACCTCTGTCTGCAAGTGCTGTGTACATTTCGCATCGTGGTACAGAAAACAAGATATACCATGCAGCTGCTCCCTCACTTTTGCCTTAGGGCCTTCACTGCTTATGGTGGTTTCACATGGAGTGATGGAATTGAGGGCAATTTTTCCATAGAGAATGAATATTTCAGTCAAGTGAGTGCTCTGTGTCTGTTTCAGGGAGCTTAAACTGGTGTTAAATGGAACTTGAAGAGCTAATATTTCAATTTCTTAGGAAAAAAAGCCAGTCTTGGCTTTTAAAAAGGCCATAATTAAGATAAATTTAAGCTATTGGTATAGTTAATGTGCTTATAGTGTTGTTTATTCGTCATAGGTTTTTTTCCTGGAAACTTCCATACATACACTTAACACCTGTCAATTTATTATCTCTAACACACAGAAAAATCCATTTCCATGTTTCAGAATCCCAGCAGATTTTTTTAAAAATTTAAGTGTTGGTTTTGGCTTTAGAAATCAAATCTTTTTATGACTCATCTGATTATATTTTTTAAAAGCTGAGATTCAAAACTATAGTGAGCAACACAGCATGTTTAGTTCAATTCAAAGTCGAATAAAGTCAGGAAAACAGCCAAGTAGTGAATCTCAGAGGCATTATTTGCTTTATATACTCTGTGGTAATTACATGGTCAAACCTCTCAGACCAAAGATTTTTTTTTGTTATGTGGCAGCAATGAACTATTGCCAATGGATTGAATATTGATGAATTGTATCAACTGATATATTTTTAAATTGTTGTCTCTTATGCCATGGAATATGCTGTCTTTTACCTCAAGATGACAAAGCTTTAGTTTTTGGAGAGAGGGCTGCTGAAGCTTTGGCTAAAGGAGATGATAAAATGTCTGTAATGCTGAGAATTGTTTCTGAGCTCAGTTTGAGAAGATCTTCTGAATCTGGTGGGTGGCACTTTGTCAGAGGTAGTCCTATTCACTGTGAATTTCTGAGCTGAATAACAATGGCTGAACCCAAGTCTAAAGAGGCACTTTTTTTGGCTGTGATTGCAGATGGCATCATTTATGTAGCCACATCCAGAACAACTAACAGAGTAAAGAGTCAGTCCCTTTAGGGCTGTTATTCCATGCAACAGATTTGTTTTACAGTACAATACCTTTTGTGATGTTTTGTCCCCTTTCTGCTGGACACAGTAGCCTTATAGCGTGTTTTCTGAGTAGAAGAAAAGAGAGATCCTACTAGCACATGACCAACTTATTTTCGGCAGTTCTTTTAGCTGCCAACTGATACAGGAAAGCTAAAAGGATTTGATTCTCCCTGAGAAGAAGGTGTTGACTGAAGCCCTCCAGGAGACTGTCAGATATAATTCATGCTCCTTAGACAAGAATAGGGTTGTTATTAGAAAATTATCTTAACAAACTGTATTTGCTTTGGTGGCAGGGGCTACAGGGGTGCCTTCTGTGAGAAGCTGCCAGAAACTTCCTCCATGTCTGGCAGAGCCAATGCCTGGCAACGCCAAAGACAGATGTGCCATTGGTAAAGTTGGGCCAAATAGAAATGGTGGTAACACCTCTGTGATAACAGATTTAGGAAGAGAGAGAAAAAAAGAAAAATGTTATTGAGGAGTTGTACTTGTAGTCAGAGCAGAGTGGGGTGAGAATGTGACAGGAAAAACTATGCAGACATCACTGTACATGGGACAAGGGTGTCTCCAGACATTTCTTGAATATTTCAAGTGATAGAGAATCCACAACCTCTCTGTTCAGTGCCTGATCATCTGCGCAGTAAGGAAGTTCATCCTCTAATTCAGGTGGGACTTCTTGTGCACCAATTTCTGCTCATTGATTCTTTTCCTATGGCTTGGTACGACCAAAACGAAAAAATTACAGAAAAAAACAAAGGTGAAAAATGAAAAAGAGTTGCACTGAGTTTTTTTGCATTAAGTTGATCAGAGGTACTGATTCACAGCATTCAATTGCTGAAAAAGTCTAAAAATATTCTGTTTTCTGGGATTAAATGCAGTATATGAACAATACTGTCATGATATTAGCAGTGTATTACCATTAATAACATCAGATAATCTATTATCAGATCTTTATTAGCATGTATACTTTATACGTAACATTTTCCCCCCATTTTTTTTAAGATTACTTTATATGTAACATTTTTTCCCCCATTTTTTTTAAGATCTAGGAGTGTCTAAGTACTGAAAAATATAACTGTAGCCATAACTTCCCTTTCTTTTATCAGGAATGTATGTTTGACTGTGTTATTGACCAAGTTTGCTTTTCAAGGTCAAAACAGACATCATTTTGCAAAACACAAATCTTAATTAAACTTTATATATATACATAAATATATATATAAATTTTTAAATCTTCTTCCACTTTTTATTTATTTATTTTTTTAGTTTTAGTCTGGAACTGCATCTTTTTTGTGGTATAATTGCAATACAGTGGGTCAGATTTTTTTTTTTTAGATTCTGCTGAGTTCATCAGTTGTCACATGTATAGGAAAAAAATCTCAGAGCGGCTTAGGATGATGAGATAGCAAAGCTGGAATTGTCAAAAAAAACCACCCCAAACCACACAAGAAACACTTGTGTCTACTAACATTTCTATTTTGTGTCTATTAACATTTCCTTTATTTTTCATATTTCAGTTCATGTCATAGCAGAAGAAAAATGATAATCCTGTTACGAAAACCATATGATTTATTACTGCATAAGAATGGTTGTGTAATTTTGCATAAAAAATGATCAGATGAAAACAACAGATTACTATCTCCAGTACCCAGTGCAGTGTTTTCACTCGAATATCTGAGCAACATGGCCTAGTGGGAAGTATCTCTGCCCATGGCAGGGACTTGGAACTAGATGATCTTTCAGGTCCCTTCCAAACCAAACCATTCTATAGTTCTATGATCATTTCTAAGGAAACATTGAAAAAAGGAGTAGAGCTTTCATTCCCTATACACATTTGACTCTTCTTCAGTTTCCACTATAATGAGCTGAAGAGTACCATGACTGATCTTGGCCTTCAGTAATTTCCTAAACATCGGCTGACTCCGCTTATATCAATATTCTTTCCCTTTCCATTTTTTGCTTCACCAATGTGTTCTTTTTTAGGTTCTTGTACAGTAATAAAGCAGTTGGAATAGATATACCACTTCTAATGATTTGGTTGGAAATATAAATTGATTTTGTAGTCCCTTTCCAAGCAGAGGCTTCTGTTTGTTCAACAGTGTTAAATCATAGGAAAAAGCTCCTCTTGAATTTTAGATTGCATAAGAAATGCAAAACTAAATTAATAAAGAGATGCAAACAGTGACTCAAGATCATAGCAACACTGAAAGAATAGAAATTAAAAGACAGAGTAAAGAGATAGATTTATAGTCTGAAACAGTAAACCACCATGACTTGTTTCTCATGGGATGACCCATTCTAGTACTGTCACCTCCAACATTATTTGTTTAATATAAATGCTGGAGAAACTATTTAGTAAAGTGAAAGGAAAATGAAAATATATGTAAATTCTGCATTTTCCAGAGCACTTCCTTTGAATTGACCATGATATTGAAAACAATTTATTAAATAAAGTTTCACTGTAAAAACCATTCTGTTTTTCTTTCACACTACCATTTTTTCCTCATCCTTCTACTTCTATTAAAAAAACATCCTGACCTCGTAAAAGATTGTTGTTTGTCTTGTTTTTCAATGAAGCAAGTTTAATTGAACAAAGATAGCTGTTTTTATGGATTCTTCTCTAGTAGGTTTTGCTTTCTTTTGATATTTTTCCCATATGACTTGATTCTCAAGCTGTGACATATGCCTGTGAATCTTCTCAGGACTAATTTGAATGGAAAAATAGAAAACAACTTCTAGCTTGAGGGTTAAATTATTGTAAGCAGAATAAATTTGCTTTAATTGTATTCAACACAATTTTGTACATTTACAGCTTGACCAAGATTCAGTTACAATAAACATTTGAAACAAACTGGTTTTCTTGTTCAAAATGTTAAAATAAAAAACTCACAGCATAATTAATACTAAACATTCTCTGTGGTAATGTTATTTTTCTCCAATCAAATGCATAAACAAGTTTCTAGTTAACAGAGCAAGTTATTTTTATTGCAGTCAAGTATTTGCTATTTACCCCTCTGGTTTAATCTGGTAAGCTTCAGTGGATAATGAGACTATTTCTGTATCTTCTTATTCTTGCAAATAGAAAGAACATTTCAGACATTTCATACATACCCAGACGGACTTTTCTCCTACCAGAGAACAGGCAGCGTGGTCAGAAATGAGTGAGCCTGTTTGCTCAAGTTTGGAAGCTTAACAGGACTCATGCATTCTGCATGCACCAGTAGGGTGTATTCACCTTAACAGTGTATTGAGGCAGGTTCCTAGGCCTGTGTTTCCCTGGCATTATAAGGGACCATTTTGCAAGTGCCAGAATCCCCCGATTCTAACAAAACAGGGCTTACAGCAGCAGTGGCATTCCTTTCCCAAGAACACCGCAAAGCTGGAATATGCTCCTAATCTGATTCCAAGTTGTCTGTAGCTATCTTGATACAGCATGCTACAGAGTGCCAGCATGCTAGCTTTATATTTCCAGAGAACTTGAGATCGTGGACTTCATTTTTAACAGACTCTGAGAGCAAGGTAAACTTTTTCCATAGTTAAAATCTGTCGGCTTTTCTCTTACATTTAAAGCAAATTTTCGGGGTATGACAATGGCTAAAGGCCACTGGAAACTGATGAAGTGCTTTCCAGTATAATTCATTGCCTATTATATCTTAAGTATATAAAAGGAGCTATTCTACTTATTTTTCTCTACTGTTTCCATTCTACTTTGCACTAGAACAGGTCAGTGAGCATTCAGAAGCACATGCATTCTCCATGCCCAGCTAGATCCTGAGCAAAAATTTGAGGAGGTATTTGAGGAGGTCCTAGAGATAGAACCACGTCTTTGAGATAGCACTGTCTGTTCTGATATCATTCACTGATGTATAAGTAGAGCACAAAATGTTTTATGAACATTTTCTTTAACTTTTATAAAAAGTATTCTTTTATGCAAAAGATAATAGATATTCTTTCAAAACCAGGAGGTTATTTTCCTTTTCTTCTTTGGTGTGGGGTATGAGCTGAAAATTCTGTGAAATTGTGTTTTACTCACAGCTGGTATTTAATTCCCCAATCTGTAGCAAATATGAATTTGAAATTATTTATACTTTGGAACAGGAACAAATCTTTCCAAAACTTCTGGGATATGAAAAAACTGAAAACAACAGCATCAGTAAAAAAGAAAAGTTACCATTCATTTTTCATTTTAATTATTATTATAACTGTATAAAATTTATATATCTGTATATATAAATACAAGAATTATTTTATTAAGAAAGCTAATTTCAGAGTTTCTTGAAGGAAAAGAGTTTCTTAGACTTTGATTATATAGCTATATAATTTTAAGTACCTGGTAAAAATGCAGTGGACAGAGATAGCTAGTATATTTAGAAGTTAATGGTTTCTTGTGGGAAGTTTTGATTTTGTTGCATTAGTGTATTTCATTGGAACATCACTGCACATGAAAAAAATTATTATTATTAATGCATTTGATGCACTTATATTTCAATAACATGATGTTAGAAGCAAGGCATGATGTCTTATCACATTTAACGAGACTGTAAATCACTGAATTGTCTAATCATTAAGGTTAGCTACGCTACATGTGAAAAGAAAAAAGTCCCTTTCTCTTCAAATTTTGCCAGTTATATCAGTTTATTCTGTACTAACAATATATGTGATCCATGGATAAGGCTGCAGGCTAGAATTTTAGAAGAGCCTAAGGGAACATAATGCTCAAACCTGCTGATTTTCAGTGAGAGTTGGAATACACTTCATATTTCTATCTCAGTGTAGGAACAATTTTTTGTTCCTACATTTGATGTATCTAAATTAAAATACAGTCTGAGATAATTCTGTCATTCATTTAAAGTAAATTTTTTCACATAGACAAACCAACAAAAAAAAGGGTGGGCTATGATTTTTGGAAGCATGCTGACTCTCATGTGTTGTTTTGTTGTCCTATTTTGTTTATGGACTAACTATCAAAGGAGTGGAGCCCAGAAATAGTAATGCATTCCAGTTAACACTAACGAAATGACCCTTCCATATGCACTACTGTCACTTACAAAATAAGTGGACTGTGTGTACTTTCTATGGAATGTGTCATTTGGCCTTACTGATTGCTGCTGGCAGTGTTCATTAATCTACCTGCCTGACATCATCCTTTTCATGAAATAGATCTCTCTAGTACTGTTGCTTTTGCTAATGCTCATTCTTGTACTTCCAATTTTATGGTGATGATGGATTTTATATATATGTGTGCATAGTGCTCTGTCTGACAGAGGGTTGCTACTTTGCCACGCAAACGACAGGACTTTTTTGACTGAGAATCTGTTGCAGTCATCAGTGTGACAGCCTCAGTAAAAGCATCAGTGAATGAATCAGAAATTCAGTGATCTCAGCTGGAAATAATTTGATCTGGGAAAATTTCAGGTAGTATGCAGATACCTGATTCATCTAGCAGGGTATATGATCTCATAAGCAGTTTTGCACATGGATAATTTTACAGATGTGCCTATTTTATTTTGATAGGACTGTCTGTCTGAATAAATAAATCTTGCATTGAAGTATTTGCAGAATTAAGCTTTTGATTTGCATATCATAAGATGTCCTGAGTTGGATGAAACCCACAGGGATCATCAAGTCCAACTCCTGGCCCTGCACAGAATTCCCCAAATGTCACATTCTGTGCCTGAGAGCCTCTGGGTGAATAACCTTTCTATAAAATCCAACTTAAACCTCCCCTGACATAGCTCAAGGCCATTCCTTTGGGTCCTATCTCTGGTCACCACAGAGAAGAGATCAGTGTCTGCCCCTCCTCTTCCACTCTTGAGGAAGCTGTAGACTGCAATGAGATCTCCCCTCAGTCTCCTCCAGGCTGAATAGACAAAGTGACCTCAGCCACTCCTCACGTGGCTTCCCCTCCAGACCCTTTACCACTTTTGAAGCCCTCCTTAGGATGCTTTCTCAAATCTTTATATTCTTCTAATATTGTAGTGCCCAAAAATGCACAAAGTACAGAGCAAAGCAGGACAATCCCCTCTCTTGCCTGACTGGCCATGCTGTGCCTGATGCCCTCAGGATGTGCTTGACCCTCCTGACTGCCAGGACACTGCTGACTTATGATCTGGACTCCCAGATCCCTTTCTGCAGGGCTGCTCTCCAGCCCCTCTGTCTGTATCGACACCTGGGTTTGCCCTGTCCCAGATGCAGAATCCATCATTTTCCCTTGTTAACCTTCGTTATGGCTCGTGGTTGCCCATCTCTAATTTGTCAAGATCTCTCTGCAGCACTGCTCTGCCTTTGAGAGAGTCAACAGCTCCCCCCAGTTTAGTATCATTGGCATATTTACTTAGTATAACTTCTTATCTTTCATCCAAGTAATTTATGAAGATGTTGAAGTGAACTGGGCATGAAGTGGAGCCCCGCAGAGCCCTGCTAGTGATTGGTCGCCAGCTGTGTTTATTCAGCTGTGTGCTGGACATTTTATCCAGAAGGCCATGATGAGGCACAAGATCAAATACTCTGCTGAAATCCAAAAGGATTACATCAGTTAGCTTATTTGATCAACTAGCTGGGTAGCTGTCATAAAATGGAATTAGGTTTATTGATCAGGACTTTCCTCGTATGAACCCATGCTAGATGTGACCAATGACTTTATTGTTTTTCATGTGTTTTTCAATAACTCACAGAATAATCTTATCTATAATTTAACAAGACACTGAAGTGAGACTGACAGACATATAGTTTCCAGGGTCATCACTCTTGTCCTTCTTGAAAATCAGAGCAATGTTAGTCAGCTAGAACCTCTCCAGATTTCCAAGGCTTTTCAAAAATTATTGAGAGAGGTCTTGGGATGAGATCAACCATCTATTTAAGTATTCTTAGATGAATCCCATAAGACTTTATAGACTCATAGGGATCCAGCTGGACCAGGAAATCCTACACAGGTTCAGAGTGGGCTAGGAGTTATCATTCTAAGAGTTATGGCCCTACAGCTCAGGGTTCTGGAACCCCTGAAGGCAAAGAAAGCATTAAATGTCTCTGCTTTGTCGACATTATTGTTTTTGAGACAGCATGAATTTTTCAATACTTTAGACTGTTTTCAATATTTAGCTGTTTAGATACCATCACCATTGTATAGAGTTTGCCATTTAAGCCTCAGATTTAACTTTATAAGAAATGTAATAATTTAATAAAAATGTGATATTCTGTTAGCATTATTACTGATTTATCATCCTTTCTCACTCTTTCCTTCTATTACTTTGTGTAAACATTGCAAAAGACAAAATCATTGTTTTCCATTTGTTTCTGTTATAGTATAGGACAAAATGTTAGCTGCTTCAATAGAATGCGTGACACGTTTTAATACATCCAGTAATTCTGTCCAAGTAGATTATTATTTGCTGTATGCATGTAAGGTGTTAACTCAGAGAAAACAGCTCAGAAATTATACCATGCTATATTATAATATGAAATAAATATAGTTTAGAATGCTTGAAAAGGGAAAAACAGGTGAGTTCATAAAAGGGGAATATAATTAAAAAATGCTGCCCTTATTGTTATCAGAAACAAAAGTACAAAAAATAATTAAAAAGGAAAAAGTTGTTTGTTTTTTTTTTTCTTTTAATGCAGGCTTAAACGAATCTATTTGGATTTAGTTTTTATTTGAGAGTTTGTGTTGGTTTGGGGTTAGGTTTCTCCAGCATTTATTCATAGCATTTATTCAGGTCAAATACCAGTTGTAGCTATCTTGCACCTCTGAACCTGCTGAGGCCCAGATGTAGGGCACAGTGTGTAATAAAGGTTTTAGATTAGAGACACCAGTGAAAGCATTCATGCAAGGAGCAAGTTGCTGTGCCGTTCATTCCTTTGAATAAATGATTGTGGGTTTGTCCCTAGTTTAATGGTTACTCCTTTGAAATACAGATGATTTTCAAAAGTAGGAAGTGTGAAAGAACCACATCCTGTACAGAGCAACATAGTTGGAGTCTGAAATGCTGGCTACATAGGAAGTGCAAACATTGTGGTCTAAATCCTATTCAAGTTGCATTACTTAGAAGCAAAATCCTTCAGTTCTTCAGTGATCCTAACATGGTTTATTAATAACTTGGGCTAGCTATCTTTTTCTGTGAAAAAGACATGTTATAAAGTTCTTACTAGAGCATAAATTGTTTGCTTTACAGAGGAATGAAGCATTTACTCCAAATGAAGCATTCTTAATTGTGTTATATACCGTTATGATTAATGTTATTTCCCATTGTTATTCTTAAAACAGTTTCCACACCCCTGAAACTCCTTTCCCAACTATCAACAAAGCTTCCTTTTTTCATCCTTTATTGATCCATGGAAGCTTATTCATGATTTGGTCTTCTACTTGCCTTGTTTTCTCTGGCACTTCTGCTGACACTATTTGCTCATGACCCTGATTTCTCTTTTAGCACCTATTAAGTGTTTGTAGCATTTCTCATTATATCCCTGCAAATACTGAGGAATAAGGATTTTATGATTTACAGGCAGCCAGAAATGGAGTGTATATATGTATGCATTTGACTTACACAGTAGCTTGTGTGATACCAGTTGTGATCTATAGAAGAGTAGGAGCACAATTCATAATTCATCATTTGTCTGCAGTGTGAGGAGCACAGGAGATTCTGCTAGTAAAGGGGACACCTTCACTCTTATGGCTGTCATCTCTGGTCCAGAATGGTATTTCAGTTGGTGACTGTCCTCCAGAAGGTCAATTCCCATAAGTCACATGCTTAAAATCATTGCACAGAGTACATTGGATGCAAATTGGATATGCAAATAGATCCTTTCCTTACTGAAGTTCCTGTTTATTTAAATGAAGGTTTGATCTGAGGCATCATGCTCAGAAAGTAATGAGTTGCATAAAGAGAATTGAGGATATGTCTTTAGTACCTTCAACATATATCATTAAAATAAACTCTTGCTGAAATTTAAGAGTCTAAAATATCAGTTGTCAGAGAAGCATTGTGTAAAATCATTTGCCCTTTTATAGAAATAAAAATGACTTAAATATTTCTGGTCTTAAGTTACAGCCTTTCCAGAATTCACATTGTAGAACATATAAATCTATATCCTTTTAGAGGTTTAAAAGTATCAGTTGTTCTGAACTTTAAATGTCCAAGAATATTCAGTATGAGCACACTATTTAGTTTTCATGTAAAACTTTGCAACAGGAGTTGGCTTCTCAAATGAGGTTTCCTGTGCTCATTTTATGAGGGAACTCTTGTGTTGCCCTCGGTTTTCTAGCTCGTGAATGTCTGGACATTGCAGAACTGTTTCCTTATGCAGCTTCAACATAAACAATGTATATTTTTAGATTGTTTTTCATATTTCTCCTTTGGGAGGAAAATGTGATTGATGGTGGTATTCACCATCCAGGTCAAAGAGGTGGCAACCTAAATGACCAATCTCTTGGCCTCTGTACAAACTGTATATAAGGATTGGAGTCAGATTTGGAATTTTAGAATATAGAAGAAGAATTTAGAATAAAGTATCATTAGCTTTCCCTTCGCCTGCTGCTGACTGCCTCATTCTTTCTGCGGGTCCGATCCTCGTACATATGGTGACCCCGAGT
>VXBB01022688.1:5482-25377 GCA_013399915.1 Illadopsis cleaveri
AGGTGAGCGTGTGCATATAAACTCACGGGAGCTGGACAGCGACGTCCCCTCAAAAACCAGCAGCCATCTAGGAGTGCTTTTGGCGCTCCTGCACTTTGGCTTTTTGTTGCAGTGGGTTTTTTTGCTATCCTTAAAAGGTCGTAGTACTTAATATTTGCTGTTGTTTCTGCCCTAAATAGGTACTTTGCCCTGCAGCCCTTCGTTCAAGAGTAGAAAAGCTGTTTGTATTCTGCTCACCCAGTAATCGATGCTTTGGAGCTTATCTGAGAGTGAGTGTAAATTCTGATTTTCATTATTCTGCTTTAATATTTGCTCGAGAAATATATTTAGTGTTTGTGGGCATGCATTTATGCTGCATTGTTAACGCTGAATAACATAATTATTGCAGGTCTGACACTGTTTTAACTTGCAAAGCAATAACCTGAAAAATACTAACCTGATTTCCCATCAAAAAGGATGAAGTTTTGGGACTGAGTTATGTCAAGGGAATGTAGTTAGCCTGTTTCCTGTCATAAACAGTTTTTACAATGTTTGCTTTCCTTGCTAGGGAGCAGCTTTAGAGACGGGAGCCAGAATGTTGAGAATTATGGGGAAACTTTCAGTGAATGCGTTGAAGTCATCAAGTTTTTGCAATAAGGTAAGCTTTCCCCCAGTTTTGATACTTCCTCTGTGAGCAAGGGAAACACTTGGGTTATTCTGAGTAAACTTTTAATCGGGGTGGTGTTTTTTATTTGGGTTTTTTTGTCTTTAACAGTTGGCCCCTGGACAATGTGTCCTTTCATGTAGGAATGGGATTTCAGGATTGGGAATTGAATTTGTAATTTTTGTGCAATTTTTTTGACTACTTAACTCTTGTCATTGTTAAATTATTTACACAAACAATTAGATGTGTTTAAAAACTTTTGGCTATTGTGAAAGATTTTGATGCTGCCATAAATTTTTACTGAATATCCCAAATATTATTGGTTCAAACCTCAGTGTGGGTATCATTTTCAAGCATCTGCTTTTAAGTGGTATTTTGACCATATACAAATACCTGACAACAATATCTCTTCCTGTAGATTTGTTTTTTCTGTTTATTTTTTTGCTAAAAATGTAGCTAGTTGTAAAGTATACAAAGTAGCTAGTTGCAGCAATAAACATTCTATATGATTCTTTTTTTCTTTCAAGTACATGTATTTCAGAAATACAAAAATGAGAGTCATGAGTGTGACACAGAGAAACTGCAGCCTGAGAAACTACAGTTCTCCACCAGGTATAAGTTTATGTTGTTTTATTTATAGGAAGGATTAATTTAAAACTGAGTAAGAATAAAAAAAAATGCTTTCTGTATCTGTATACTTTCTGGTTTGTTGTATTCTTTTGGGCATTCTTTATAGAATTTAGTGCCTGAAACATAAATACAGCAGTTAAACAGCTCAAGGACTGAGGAGTTGTGTTGCTGCTCTTTTCTCAGTAGACTCACAGCATCCACAGGCCTTTAGAAAACAACAATAAGCAAAGGTACATGTTGTAAGAAGTCAGGTCAGTTGTGAAGTGTGCTGGAACCCCTCATTAAGGGCTCCTGTAAGATGCTGCTTTAAAACATCTCTGATGACACACATAATCTGTAGGTGGTGAAGGAATGTTAGCTTAAATGTTGTTGAATTCTGTGTGGCCTATCAAAGATGAACTAAAGTACTATGTGTGTCCCTGAAACACAACTTCAGTAGCTTGAATAACTGAAATTGGGTTAGTTGCATAAAAAATTACCATGAAAAGTTATTTTCCAGCTAAACTCTGTGAGAAAGAATGTGTCTTTCAAGAAAATAGCATTTAAAACTTCCCAGTCCCATATTTTTTCAACACAGGTCAGCTTGCCTTTTATCCCTGAGAATTATGCTGTATAGCTTTAAGGCTTAAAGGAGAAACAACTTTTCAAATTTATCATCTAATCACTAATTCAGGTGAATGTCAGTATTACATTGTCTTGAGCTGAGGTATGCTTCTGCAGAATTAGCTAATGATACTTTCCTATGTTGGCTTTTTCTTGTTGTTTCTAAGTGTCAGCTGTTTTTTCAAGTGTTTCTCTTTTTTTGAGGTGGGGAGATGTTTGTCTAAAATTGAGTACATGTCTTTAAAATTTTGAGGTGGTAGAGATCACAGATTGTCATGACTTGTGGCTCTGAATCTTTTTTTTTTTAAATAAGATTTTTAGAAGTTTTCTTAAATATATTTCTACATTGGGTTCTGTCTGAAAAGTTGTTTTGTTTGTTTCCAGGAGATGTCAAGTCTCTGCATTCTGTCATTAATCCTCATATATCCAGGTACATCACGCTGGTTAATTGTTGGGGTGTCAGAGCAGTTGATGGGATAAAGAATTGCAGGTTGTTGCCCCATGCCTGTCCCATGTGCATGTTTAATATAAAGTTAGTACTTGCTTACCTTTACCCTTGTGGCATTTCAATGCAGAGTGCTTGCTGGTGGCACAGCTTGCACTGTCATAACCAAACCCAGGCTCTTAGGGAAGCTCCAAATCCAGGGTGTTGCTGAGAGCTGAAGAAGGGGGAAGGATGTCCTGGCAACTATTTTTTGTGTCCATGGGAGCACTGCCACGTTAAACACTGACACTCTTCAGTGTTAGAATATCAGATATGCAGCAGAGGAGCAATGCTATTAATCTGGTGTGCTGTTCTCAGGGAATCATAACTATTTATGCACATGAGAATGATCACAGGGTTAAAAAATTACTGCACTAACCACAGTGTTTTCACTTTACACAGAATCCGAAACATTGGCATTATGGCCCACATTGATGCAGGCAAAACTACAACAACAGAGAGAATGCTGTATTATTCTGGATATATAAGAACACTTGGAGGTTAGAAATACCTTTTGTATTTCAGTAGGTTTAAGAAATTTAATAGTGAAATTTAATTACCTGCAGTAGAGTTGCTGGTGGAATACCTCATTGTTGTTCTAAAGCCGTGTTGCAGTTTAATTGAATTTTAATGCACATTCCTTTGTGTACTAAGGCAGTTTTGCTTTCAGTTATCATAGTTACCACAGGACATCCCTTTTTCATTGATATTTTTCTTTTACTTTCAGCACGTTATCTTTGTTTAACCTTTAATTAGAGAATCTCCTTATTTTACTGGTTGCTCATTGGCCATTCTGGTAAAACAGTTTGTTGAGTTCTCTTTCAACCTGTGAAGAAACCAGAGTAAGAAAGAGTGTCTATTTTGAAAGGCATGGAACAGGAAGAATTCCTTGTTACACCAAGTTTAATAGAATTCTTCAAGATAGAAATGATCACAGCAGCCTCTGTTTGTGTTTCTTTTTGACTTTTTAAGTTTTTTACCCTATTCTCTACTGTATATGAGTGATAGAATATGTTAGGCTTGTGAAGCAGTGGAACTTGGTATCTTGCTAATTTAAAAGTGTAGACTGCTTCTCTGGTTGTTCCAAAGTAAGCAAAGCCCAACCTCTTACTTGGTGGTTTGTTTGTTTGTACTTTACTTTTGACTTAATTATCTTTTACCAAATTTCAAAATGTCAGTGACATTCCACACAGTGGGTGCAGCCAGGTTTTTTAAAGCTGTAGTTTGTTAATGATTTTGGACTTTGTTTAGTTTTTAAGATGCTCATGGTGTTAATAGGATTAAGAGCAACAAAAAAGGTTGTTGGAATTGCTGGTCTTTCACTTGTGCTTGTCTTTCATTTGCAGGGCATTTATTCCTAGGAAAGGGAGCCTGGGTAAATTACCTGGCATTATAATGTTTTTAAAAAGGCAAATTTTCATAGTTTATACATATATATATACACAAAAGGGACTATTTCCAGCTCTCTCTTGACATCTGTATTCAAAGACAATTCCAGATTTTGAATTGATCACCTGCCCGGTCCTGCATTCTGTTTGCAGATGTTGATGATGGAGACACGGTGACAGATTTTATGGCACAAGAGCGAGAACGTGGTATCACCATCCAGTCTGCTGCTGTCACATTTGACTGGAAGGACTACAGAATCAACCTGATTGACACCCCAGGTAACTGCTCTTCAGTTGTACTCATATTATCAAGGGAGAGAGGGTGACATGGAGTGTCACAGATTGTCTTTGTCTGAAATATAGTGCAAAATTTAATTGGTTGGTAAAAGTGCCTATACTAATCTTTGTTCAGGTTTGGATAATTGTCTGCTGATTCCAAATCTAGCTTATAGAAAGTGAGCTCACATGTTTCCACATTAAATTGTTTTCGGTTGTAGGATTGCTTTATAATAATCTTGTCTGTTTTAAAGACTGATAGGTGTATTTCCCTGCAAGTAAAGAAAAAGTTGTTTTGACATTACTTGAAAGAAGAAGAAATGGTTTAAATATGTAATGACCTGTTGATGTTGCCTGTTTGAATTATGATGATACAAAAGGAAGATTGTTTTTTAGGCCATGTGGACTTTACAGTGGAAGTTGAGCGTTGTTTGAGAGTCCTGGATGGAGCAGTAGCAGTATTTGATGCTTCAGCTGGTGTTGAGGTAAAATGAACAGTTAGATATTTTTTGTGTGCGTGTGCAGTCTGTCATGGGAAAGGGCAGTAATTTTCTCAAACCCTTTGTGTTTGATTAGTCTGTCAGTTCCCCAGGAAAGATGAGACCCTTGTGCCCAGTTCAGTCTGTCAGTGGCTCATTATGGGGACCCAGGGGCCCTTCACTGAACAGTCCACAGGATCAGAGTGTGGTTCAGCTATCTTGATCAGGGTCAAACAGAAGGATTTCCTCCTGAGGGGTCCTTAATTGTTCTGTTGGCCTCAGGGAAGATCCAGGGACACATAACAAAAACATAAGAGAGACCCTGGGCCTGCACAGCTCAGTATGTTTGTTACCTGCTGCCAGCAACTGTTAGCACTCCTAAAGGAGTCAGACAGCTTATGGAATAACACTCCTCATTAATGTAACTGAAAACTGTGACAGGTTAAGGTTTGAAGACTTCTGGTGATAGCACCTGGCTGCAAAAATGTCCTCAAAGCAATATGCTGACCAGCTCTAACAGCTAACCAAAGTTAGCTTGATGGAGTCGTTCAGCATGGGTAGAGTACAGTCCTTACCCAATAGATGTCGCTGTGGGAATGAAGACAAGTTCAGCCTGTTGTCTGATCCCAGAAGTTCCCACAAGTATCTAACTTCTCCCCATTTTTAATTTACTTTTATACTATTTTTGTGTTTGGGTGGAGCTTGAGTGACTGTAGTCATGCATCATGTTCAGTGGAGGATGGTTGTCCCTTGTATGTGGGTAATATCAGTGTTACATCTGAGGTCACCTTTAAGATAGAGGTGGATGTCTGTGATCTTGCCACGGTTCCTGGTTCAACAGCAAGAAATCTTATTTTTTCTCCCATGGTTGACAGCTGCTACGTGGCTTATCAGCTGCAAGGTACCCCTGAGTTCCCCCTCTTGCAAGGATTTCAACAGAGCCTGGACACAGTGTCTCCACTCTGCTCCAGCCTCCATTTAGTTCCCCTCAGCATGTATTGTGTGTGGGAAGTCAGGCATGCTGACCACATCCTATCTGGGGAGTAGCAACTGTATTTGACCCTGTAAATTCCACAAATTCTGTTAGAGGGTGAATGTACCTTCCCAGTTTTCTCTGATTTTACCTCCAGCCACTCTTGGTTCTTTTCCCACCATGTCTAGTGACTTAAATTGGGCTGAAATAACGTACAGAGATTTTCCTCTGTATTATCTCTCTCAATGTTTTTACCAAAATGCAGCTTCAGGAAGCTGAGCATTTAATTTTGAATCCGGTAGTGCACAGGAATTTTCATGGTAATAAGCAGCAAATAAGTGTGATTACCATTATAAGTTCGGGATGTTTTTGTTGTTTTGTTGCTATCTTTTACAAATGTTGATTGAGGTGAATGCTTCTGACTAGCTCCACAAGTGGAATGAAGTTAATATCTGTCAATTTCTTGTTTTCAGATTTCATGTAGAAAATAGGTAATTTTCAGGCAGGTTTTCTCCCTCCCCTGTGGCCTTTTTAACAGAGTGCAGAAAAGGTGCAAGCAAGCTAGAACTGGACTTTTTATAGCATGAGATGTTTCAGTAGTTCAATACTGTAAGAAAGTTACTTGTGAAATCCCTCCTGCATGGGACATACCTTTTTCCTGGATGAGGAATGAGAGAACTTTTAATCACTGTAAGTCACATTATTTGACTTGCTACTGGAAAAGTTTAGATGCCATTAAATATGAACCTGAACTGAGTAATAGCCTCCACCCCTAACAACAAAACAATTAGATCTGCTTGTCTTTTTCTAAAACTCTGTAGCAAATTCTTGCATTATTCCATGTAGTGATAAGAGACTATTACTGAACCTGAACTGATTTTTCTATATACATGCTTTAATTTTCAAATAAAAATACATATGATAAATGGCTCAGCAGTGCACAAATTACTGTTAAAACCAGTAGTTTTTAGTGTTGTTTTGTGTAGCCACAGAAATGCCTGCCTGTGTGTGCCTGAGTAATTTGGCAATAAAGCATATAGTCTCTACATTACAGAGTTTTCCCTATATATGCCCCCTATAATGCTTAGTTTCTGTGATGCTAGATATGGGATTGTCACAATACACAGCACAGTTCCTTTCTACTCTGAATTCAGACCTTCAATGTTATTGGGGAGCATATAATTCAGCTGTTGACACTAATATTTGCATTTTGTCTTTTGCTCTAGGCACAAACTCTGACAGTCTGGAGACAAGCAGACAAATACCAGATACCACGAATTTGCTTTTTAAACAAGATGGACAAAAGCAGGGCAAGGTATTTAGGCAGTTATTAAAATAACTTCTCCTCATTTTTAATTTACTTTTATACTATTTTTATGTTTAGGTGGAGCTTGAGTGACTGTAGTCATGCATCATGTTAAGTGGAGGATGGTTGTCACTTGTATGTGGGTAATATCAGTGTTACATCTGAGGTCACCTTTAAGATAGAGGTGTATGTCTGTGAGCCTGTCTTTTATAAGCTAAAAAGCTTATGAGAGATTGTCTAGCATTTTCCAGTTAAGCATAGAGTAATGCCTTGGGAAGGCTGACCTGAAACAGAGACTGGACAGAATTAGAGAATAAAGTAGGTATTTTTGGAATAAAGTAGGTATTTATTGAAAGGCCTTTAGGATACACCTTGGGCAGGACAGAACCTGACCAGAGCTACACCCAAGCTGGACTAAGAATGGTCACAGAATGAACGACCTGGTCATGAGGTCTTACACTTCTGTGTATTTTGGTCCATTTGCATCCTGGGGTTTAATTGCCCAGTTAAAGCTCCAGGTTGTGAAGTCCCATCCTTTCTTGTTTTCCTTCTTCAGTCCACTGTTGTTTGTGCTTTTGGCCTTGAAAGTTGTCCTGGTCTTCATCAGGAAAAGGATTTGTTTTGTCTCCCTACCCTGTGAACAGAGCTTACTAACACCTAATATGAGGCTCAGAACTGCATCCCTAGGCAGCACAGAATCTGAAAACATGAAAGCTAAAACTTAAAGCATCAAGAGCAACCCAGTTAATGCCAATACTATGTACTCCTTTGGTTATGCAAATGCATGTTTTTGTGTAATTATTCGAGTAATTTTTGCACTAAATAGGGAATGATGTGCCTATTTTACCGATATCATGAGGTTTTGTGTAACTTATATCTGTTCTTCTTTTGTAGTTTTACATATGCTGTTGAGAGCATCAAACAAAAATTGAAGACAAAACCTTTACTATTACAGGTAAGCTTAGAAATTAAATGCTTGTTTCCTTTCTTTTGAATGGGACTCCTTTGTTAATTTTTTTGCAGCTGTGTAAAGTCTCTGTTCTATTTGCAGTTGCCCATTGGGGAAGCCAAGACCTTCAGAGGACTGGTTGATGTTGTGACTAAGGAGCAAATAATGTGGAAACCTACTTCTGATTTGGATGATGGAAAAAATTTTGAGCGAAAGCTGCTGCTGGAGACTGATGATCCAAACCTGTTCCAAGAAGTCCAGGATGCAAGAAATACCTTAATAGAACAAGTAAAGTTCTAAAGTAAATACTTAATATATTTAAAACCATTACTCAGAGCAGTAGGAAAAATAGGCTGAAAGGGACCTCTGTAGGTGTCTGGTTAAGTGATCTGCTGAAAGTAGGGCTGACTTCAACTTTAGGTCAACTTGTTCAGGCTTGTTCAGTTGAGTTTTCAAGCTCAAGGACAACAATTCTCTGTAGGCAGCCTGTCCCAGTGCTTAGTCATCATTTCTTTATGTCCAGTGGGATATTACTGTGTTGCAAGCTGGGACAGCCACGCTGGTGCTTTCCTTGTGTACTTCTGAGGAGAAGCTGGTTCTGTTTTCCCTGAAGCAGGGCCAGTACCACTATTTCAAATAGTAAGAGACAGTGTTTTCATCTTGCTTTAGCCTCTCCAAGCCAGACAAACCCATCACTTTGGGCCTCCAGCTGTGCTCCAGCCCCATTAGTGGTTTTCCAATGGAGTTCCTACAGTTTTTCAGTCTCTTTTGTGCTGGGGAAGGTAAAAGTAGACAGTGTTTGTACTGTCTTAGATGCCAAAATGTATTTGGTACATTCACACGAAACCTGACAGATGTGACTTGAAACCTGCAGGGTTTCAGGAGAGATCCATACTCTTCTGGATCCAGAGATCCATACTCTCCTGAAGTGACAGCTAGAAGCTGGATGAGATGTTGCAGCCTGGTCAAAATGGCACTAAATGCTGTGTTAGAAGCAGCTCAATCCAATCATAAACGGATCTTTTTTGCAGGAAGGGCTGCCTTCCACACGACTTTGAATAACATTGTGCAAGTGCATAAACAGATGATGCTAGCCTTCCATTTCCTTTGAAATTGGAGAGATCTGTTTTATCTTGCTCTGAGTTCAGTAGAACATATACACAGTCTGGTTTTCAAACTTAGTAGGTTTTTAAATGGCAGTGTTAATACCCAGCCTTTTATCTTAAGAAATATATTGTCAGATAGAAAGGTTTGTAAGAACAGTGTTAGTTTTTTCCCCTTTTTTTTCTGGGCACTTCCTGAAGGAGGAAGGGGTGGACCAGTAGTGTGATAATTGAGGTAACCTTGTGTTTGTAAAATACTTTTTAAAATGCTTTCTATGCTGTTATTATTCCTTATCAGAAACCCTGTAAAATATAGCATTTTGAATACTGGCCCTTTTGTACACTTCATTTTCACTTAATTAAATGAACTATTTCCTTTATCTGTCATGTTTTAACTCTTAAACTTGATAAGATTTCTAATTGCTTATCAAGGGTTTATTTCAGAATTTGGCCAATTGGTATTGTGGCCAATAGAGGGGACAAAGTGCTTTCCTGTGCTTGGGTGTCCTGAGTCTGTGACAGTGCAGAGATGTATGCAAGATGGATACTTAAGGAGTTAAGCTACATGTCAAGCTAACTGGTGCAATTTGAAAACAGAGACATGCTCTTGGACCTATAAACCCTTGACATGAAGAAGGCCAAAATGCTCTGATGCCTGTCAGTTTTTTTCCAGCTCAGTATCTGTTGACTTGCAAAGGTTGCTTGCTGCTTAGTTCAGACTTCCTGTGTTTGCAGAACTGAAGTACATCAGTTAAACCCTTCATGGCTTTCACTGTATGGCTGGAGCTTTTTTTACATTTCAGGGAGAAGTACAGGCATTCTCTCTCCCACTGATGTTTTGCTTGACAGCAGCTTTATAAGTGGAGTTTTTTTCCCCCATCCTTTCTTGAAGCCTTCATTTCCATAATTTTACATGATTTGAGTTTATGATTGCTGATATCTTTGCAGGCTTTATTCCTGCTCTGTTTGCTTTATATCCTAAGTAAGATCTTTAACTTTTCTGTGAAACTGCTATATGCCAAATAATAAAGAACTATTCTGTTGAAGGTTGCAGATCTGGATGATGAATTTGCTGAACTGGTTCTAGGAGAAAATGATGAAAATTTTGACTTAATACCAGCTGACAAGGTATTTTTTACATTTGCAAGTGTTTACTAGCTCTTATTGCAAGAGTTTTGAGTTATTTTTCCTTTGAAACATGCAAATTATAATTTTGCAGATTTTTCAATAAAAAAGATAATACCGTCTTATGTAATAAATTAACAGTAGTGTGAATTTAGAATAGAATATATTTGGAGTTAGGAATTTTATAAAGATGCGCTGTGATTCTTAGACACGTTAGGCATAATTTCAGTAGTTGGATACATTTATTCAGGAGGGCATGGTTTTCTTTTTTTGAAAGTTAGAGTGCTGCAAAAGAATGGAACTTTCAGGCAGACTCAATGCAGTTTATGACTGAGCTGCAGATTCCCCAAAAAACAGCACCTCAGCTACTTTGAAATGGTTGGATCTTTAGACACTGCATGTTGAAAGCAGTGAGTTACAACATACTGAATTAAAAGGACTGTTACAACAAGAACAGCAGCAGATCTGTGTGAAATGTTTAGAAATAACCAGTGTCTTCTGTTTTAGCAGCTAAATGTTTGGGTTTATGGTTTGAAGCTTGCTAAAAGCAGTGAAAGGAGTTTGGATGAGTGATGTTGTCCAGTATCTGACAGCTGGAGTGCAACTTAAGGCTAAATTGTAGTTAATTGTAACAGAAAATAATTCTTTTTTTGCAGTTGCAATCTGCTATCCGCAGGATCACGCTGGCTCAGAAGGCTGTCCCTGTGCTCTGTGGCAGTGCCCTGAAGAACAAAGGGGTGCAGCCATTACTGGATGCCATCACTCTGTACTTGCCTGCACCCAATGAGCGCTCACACGAGTTTCTGTGAGTACAGGTAGAAAAGGAAATTCAGGAAAAAAGAAGGAAGAATGAGTAGGAAAACACAAAAGGAGAAAATGAAATATATTAACAAAGCATTCATATTCTTTAAAAATATTTACCCTCTTTCGGTATTAAATAATAGTAGAGATGTGTGGACAGAAAAATACACTTGAGTACTGAACCTGCTGTGGTCAGTTCTGCTGGAATTGGATGCATTTATCTCCCGTTGTCAGACTTGCACTTTAGAGTCCTTAAGTCTTTTTTTAATCTGAGGACATTCTCATTTTACAAAAATATGATCTAGGAATCCTGTTAGTATTGTCTGAATCACACAACATCTTACATGTCCTATTGGAGCTGGAACTGCTTGGATTATTATTTTTCAGTACAAATGATGGTTTTTGAAAAACTGCCTCCATTAACGTTGCAGTAAGAAACATATCATCTCTTAAATGAGTGAAAATTTAGGTATATGTGAGTATGAGTGGATTAATCCTACAAGTATGCTTTTTGTTATGCTTTTTATTTTGCAGACAGTGGTACAAGGATGACCTGTGTGCCCTGGCCTTCAAAGTTCTTCATGATAAATGTCGTGGACCACTAGTTTTTGTTCGTGTTTACTCAGGTTCATTGAAACCTCAGTCAGCTGTATATAATATTAACAAAAGTTGCACGTGAGTAAGATAGGAGGTGTGGTTCAGTGTAGCATTGGAATGTGTGTTAAAGTTCTGAGTAACAGAGAATTTAATTTTCAGAGAAAGAATGAGCCGGCTGCTGCTGCCTTTTGCTGATCAGCAAATTGAAATACCATCACTAATGCCTGGCAACATTGCCCTGACTGTTGGGTTAAAACAGGTAATGAAAAATACTGATACTGTAAAGGAGCTTGTTTCGCTAATGTGCTTTCTACTCCTGGGATATTGTATCTCAGATGTGTTCTGATTATGGTGACATATGTAAACTTGCTTTATTTGAAGTACTTTTAGATTTACTTCCTCCTAAAATTAAATACCACAGTGTACAAATATCAGTAACTGACCTGGAAACTGCAGTGCTGATTGGAAAGTCCTAAAAGCTGAAGGTGTATTTCATTAGGGTTTGAGCTTGTGTTAATACTGTAGCTCTTAAAATACAGTGTAATGTCAGAAAGAGACCTCCTGTCGGGAAGGGGAATGATGTTATGAATCAGTTACCCAAAAGCAACAGTTTCAAGTTCAAATAAGTGTATTTCATGCTTGCTTCTATTAGTTTAATAATTTATTACTGCCTGAATAGGCTGCATGAATCTCATTGGCACAGATTTTCTAAAATGCAACCAGCTTCGGCATACGTTTTGAGTCTGGGGTTTTTGGTTTTTTGTTTTTTCACATCCCTTCCTATGTTGATCTGTAGAGTGCCACTGGAGATACCATAGTGTCATCAAAGGCTTCAGCTGTCGCTGCAGCACGCCGAGCTGGAAGGGATGCTGGGGAAAAGAAGAGGTCTGTCAGTGGCACAGACAGTCTCCTGCTGGCAGGTGTTGAGATCCCTGAGCCTGTCTTCTTCTGTACCATTGAACCCCCTTCAATGGCCAGACAGCAAGGTACAGTGCAGCCACCTGGTTGGATGAGTGAGTTACACAAGCTTCATGGCTAGTGATCTAGTATGGCTCCTTCTGGTGTTTTTTGTACTGATGGTATACTTCAGATCATGATTGTCCATATCCTCTGCTATTATGGTGTCAAGCAATAGTGGTACTGCTACTTTTCTAGGTTTTATGTCTAGAAAAGTAGTCTTTCTTCATTTAGAAATAGAGGGATGGAGGCACCTATTCTGAGTTTTGCTGCAGTTACAGTGGTGGGCTGTACGTAGTGTCCCAAGTACAAATAACCTTGAAATGTGGGATTTTTTTTTTCAGTTGCCACTCACAGTTTTACTCTATAAAGTCTTTATACTCCAAGACTTCTCACTATCTAGTTAGGGTTCATCCTTGCATCCTTGTAGTCCTGTAATCTTAGTGTCTTTCCCAACACTGCCTGTACTAGATGGCTTGATAATTACACTCTTTTTGGAAATACCCTTTAAATTCCGTATCTTTGTTCCAACAAAGCTGAGCTTGTATGGGGATGAAGAGGAGGAGGGATGAGTACCAGTGTACTGTTACAGAATGGAGAAAGGTAGAAAACAGATTTGGAGCAGCATGTCTGCAGGCTGAGCCACTGGCTTATAAGGTGTTACTGATTTTATGGTATTTGGATGTTTTTGTTTGCATTTGTTTGTTTGCTTTAGTTGCTTTTTCCCCCAAACACTGTAGGGTATGATGAATGCACTCTTGGCTCTTGGTTCATCATTCTGCTGCTTACCTCAGCAGTTAGATAATGGGGAATCAGAAAAAAAACCCAAAACCCTGTATAAAAGACTATGTATGTTTTCATTTGGACCATTTAATGTCAAACTCATCTTGAAATACTTAAGTAAATCTTGTAAAAGTTGACATTTTTCTTATCAGTTATTTACAGACTTCATTACTAATTTGTAGGTTCCAGTCTGTCTTCATAGAAGCACAAAATATCACTCTGAAATAATATGTATAATAATTAAATTCAAGCACTCTGTAGCACAGTTAATTTGTGGGATAAAATCAGAAGTTGCTGGTTAATTGTAATTTTACCTGACTTTATTTGCCAAAATCTATGCTCCTCTAGGATCCTTTTGATTGTTTTGAGGAAAGTGATATTTAGGCACTTACTCTGATGTTCAAATTACTGAATTCATTTCAGATATAATGTTTGATATTTCTGTACAGACTTGGATAATGCATTGAGCTGCCTTCAGCGTGAAGATCCAAGTTTAAAAGTGAAGCCAGATCCTGACACAGGACAAGTAAGATGAATCTTCTGTTGCTCATGTTACAACATTATTTTAGAACATCAAGGCCACACTTTAGTTAATTCATTTGCATATTGAGATTTTCTTTAATAAAAAGGACTCTCTGAATGTTCCTATGGTAGATATACAAGGTTCTGTGTATGAAATTAAAATGGAGTCTTGGGCACTTGTGCTTTACAGAAGAGAGGAAGTCATCCCATACTCTGCATGTTTTTGACAATTCTGTATTTAAAAGGGTTTGAATTACATAATCTTTAAGGTTAGGTAAGATAATCTTTTTTGTGGTGAGCACAGTACTGGTAACAACCCTCTCACTTAAATATGTTTATGTCAGATGACTTAAAGCAATGTGTTTCTCTAGGGTTCTTAGAATTCAAAGTATTATGGCCGTTAGAATTAAAGCATTTTAAGAGACAATTTGAAGCATACAAGTCCTTACTTAAAGAATTTGTATTAAAACCTGAGTTTTGCATGTTTTTCTACTTCTCTCTTAATTATCTTCTCACCAGACTATCCTTTGTGGCATGGGAGAACTACACATAGAAATCATCCATGACAGAATCAAACGTGAATATGGAATTGAGACTTACTTGGGACCTCTTCAAATAGCCTACCGAGAAACCATCTTAAATGCTGCCCAAGCTACAGGTAAAATGAGTGAATGGAAGGAACATCCTGTTCCTGGTTTTATAGCTTGATTTACTTCAAATGGTATATGAGTAACTTTCAGATGAATTTTATGTACTATTTTATTCCTCCCCCTCCAGATGTACTGGACAAAACAGTGGGTGATAAACGACACTGTGTAACTGCAGAGGTGGAGGTGAGGCCCAGATCAGGAGAAGGAGCAACAACAAAACCCATCATCAGCTATGCTGAGAGTGTCAGTGAAGTACTGCCCAAAGAACTCCAAGCAGCTATAGAAAACGGAATCACAAATTCATGCATTCAAGGTAAAGGAAAAGTTGTGTCAGGTACATTTTTGTAAGAAGCAATTTTCTAGAAGGAAAACTGCTTGGTAGCTTGAAAACTAAAAGATAGTACCTATGCGTACAACTAACGTATATATAAGGTACAAAGGAAAATTACAAAATGCCATCAAGTACAAAAATTGCCAAACACCTTTTTCTCTCTGCCAGGAATGGAAGTCAGCATGCCTTTGGTTTGGTTTTAAGGTTGATGTCTTCTCAGTCACTCAACAGTGAGCTTGGAGTTCTTTTGGTTTATCTTTTAATCTGGTACAAGAGATAAGGTATTTACTTGATGACATAATGTAAACCATAGTGATAACACAGAAATGGTTTTGTAGGCCAGCATGTATTACACTTCTATTACTGTTACTAATGCATTTTTTTGATTTTCAGATATGTTAAATCCGTGAGTTTTCAGTAAAAAGCTTTACCTAATTGCAAAGTCTGCATTCTCTACAGGACTAAAAGTGTTCTAGACTTCTATTAAAAATAGGAAGTCTTCAGTAACTTAAGTGAGCAAAAAACTGCCTTACAGTGAAATCAATAGGTAGTGGATTAACAAAGGAGAATTTCTCTTTAAGAACCAGCATGAAGTGATTTTTCGAAGTTGTTTTGTGGAATCGAAAGCGTCTCCCATCTTTGGCTGTGGAATCTCTTAAACATGTGCTTTCTTTGCGCTTCTTGAAGAAACTTCAGAACTGTGTTGTCTCCAGCCTAAAACTGATGCCATTAAGTGCTTTAAAAAATAAAAATATCTGGCCATGTTCTGTTAAAAAATTTTTTTTTCTCACATGTGGTTCAGGCCCCACATAGAATCTAATATAGTCTGATAGAGAGTCCTGGGTTGGAGGCAGGTGATCTGCCTAGGACACTAGTTTATCCATTATGCAACTGAGTTACCTCTAGAGTTTGTGTTAGTATCAGGCATTGCTGTGATTACATTGTGTTCAAAAGGAAAATAAAATATTCTGGTTAAACAAAAGTTTTCCCTACTTTTTCAAATGATGTCTTGTTGAAGAGACCAGTTTTAGACAATATAATGTATTTAAAAGTAACTTTTTGGTAATGGTTGTCTGGATGAGTATATTCAGGAGCTTCTGGTTCTGAATATTATCTGTGCTTTTGATAAAGAGAGTAAGAATGTATGAGTCTGCATTCCTTTGTCCCTTTTGGCAAAGTTAGGTAATGACAAAACCTCAAAATGAGGAATAGCCACACCTCTTGGGGGAGGACAGGGAAGGAAAGTGCAAAGAGGAGAATGAGAAACTTCAAGTAAACTTTGAAAAATTTTTGCATGCTTCTTAGTATTCTGAAAATCAAATGAGCTTTTGTTTTTTTTTTTTATCTCTTCTCCATGGCCCTGCCCAGGACCTCTGCTTGGATTCCCAGTTCAAGATATAGATGTGACAGTGAAATCACTGACAGTGCACCCAGACACCTCGCACACAATGGTATCAGCCTGCGTGTCCCGTTGCATGCAAAAGGTACAGTGAAACTGTAAGCTGCTGTAAACACAGTAGCATGATCAACTGCTGGGAAAATATGTGTATCGATATCTGGTCATTGCTCCTCTTTGCATGCCCTTGTAATGCCCTTGCTGGGGCATTTATAGCTTTTGCAAGTAGAGAGTTTGAGTCAGCTTCAGTGATATAACGTACTTATGTCAATTTTATTTTAAAAAGCCCATAAGAGTACATCAGCCTAACTTCCTTCCTTTCCATGTAGGCTTTGAAAAAAGCTGGTGTACAAATACTGGAGCCCCTAATGAACCTAGAAATCACAGTAAGTGAAGATCACCTCAGTGCAGCCCTTGCTGATCTTGCACAGCGGAGAGGTCATATTCAGGAAATCCAGTCTCGTCAAGATAACAGAGTTGTGGTTGCTGCTGTTCCACTAGCAGAAATGATGGTATGTGATTACCTTACCAATGGTAAAACTGATCTTTTTTTATATGCTTTAAAATACTTGGCTTCAGTTTACTTTTCCTTTTGTTATGGATAAGTAAATTTAGAATGAATTTATTAAATTGTATTTTAATTATTGAAGGTCGGAGGAAGTGCCCACAAATTGAATAGCTTTTTTGTGCCCAGTTCAGATTGCTAAACCAGCATGCATTCAGCTGTAAGTTAGAGAAGTAGTAAATACTAAAACAGGTTTTACAGGGAACAGCTTTTAAAAAATATTATTATTGACTCATGCATATATTGCAATTCTAATACAGTAATATTGGAAAGTTAACTTACTAGTACAGTGCAGTATACTTCTGAAACTCTTTTTCTCTCTCTCTGTGGTCTAAGCAGTTTTCTATGCTAACTTACCTTCCCCTTATCCTAACTTGAGTGATGAGTGTTCTCCATTTTGTCCAGGGCTACTCAACAGTTTTGCGTTCTCTAACATCAGGCTCAGCAACCTTCACGCTGGAGCTTGCCAGTTATCAAGCCCTGAGCAGTCAAGAGCAAAGTGCACTTCTTCAGAGGAGGATGGGGTTGGTGTGATCTTTACTCTCCAGGAACAGTTTTCAATCCTCTGTTAAATATATTCATATGTACCACCGGCGTGTTTGTCTCAGACCAACTGATGATGGCAAAAAATGAGTTAGCAGCTCTATGAACAGACTGCTTTTAACTGTCCAGGGAGGAAGGTTCAAGAGACTCTGCTCTGCTGGCATAACCTCCTGATTGCAAAGCAGGGATGCAACCACAAGTTGTTGCTTTGCAAATTCTTATCTTGTGGACATCTATAATGACAAGTGATGCAAATAGTCTTCATAGAAATGAGCACTAAGTCCACCTTAATGTGCCACTGGGACTGTTTTCCTAATCTAGCAAATAAAGTTTGTGAAATTTTTGTTTATAACTACAGTTTTGGCAGTCTGTATCTTGATTTGTTTTCAGCTGTATGAAAGGATGTGGTTAATAAGCACTTTAAACTGTAAAACTTACAGGTATTACTTCTACTGGTAGAAACCAGTTATGAACCAGCATTCAGGACTGGGTATAATTTCTAGTTCTGTTTAGCAAGTAAGTGAAATAGATACTTCTGCAAATCAAGTAAGATCTGTGTAAAAGAAATACAAGAAAGGCAGTTTTCCCAGGACAGTAATTCCTACCTACCACACTGCAGTATGTTGAGAAAGGATTTGTTTGGTTGTTTACCTTTAGGAATTAGTGAATTAAGCTGTAATGGCTCTGATTTGCTATGGGTTGCAATTATCTGGTTACCTAGAAAAGTGGCAAGTGATACTTTGAAATAAAAAAGATTGTTTGCTCCTAATTTAAATAGTGTCTTAGCTTTATTTTTCTTCAAGCTGGGCGTGTAAGGAAACTGGAATTAGTAACTCTACAGTATCAAGTTTCATGATTTCACAGTATTTTTGAAAGGTTAAAAACAATCATTTTTACTCCAACAAGGCTGTCAAATAATTTTATTTTAAAAGTGAAAAATTTAAGTCTTGATTCAGATATGAAACCACACGTACATATTGATATCCCCAGAGGCACTTGAGGCTGTTGACAAGCACTCTTTGCAGCAGTTAGAGCCCTCCTGCTTCATGGGCACAGTATCCAACAAACACCGGCTCGGCCGCTATGCCACGGCTGTTAAAATAAAGCGGAATGGGTATGACACGAGTCAAACAACTGGCTGCTTGTGTGGGCAGGAAGAGAGATACTGGCAATCTTATTTTAATAACTACCTAAACAAAACTGCTCCCAACAAACAACAGATGGCCTATTTAAGGAGTGATAAAGGGCCCTAATCTACTTTTGATTGTACTTTTGATTTAACCTCTGTTTCAATCAGTGGCACCAAACTATTAGCAGATGTGTTGAAAAGCTCAAATTCAGGGGCTAGTTCTTTTGATGTTCCACAAAATCTACTGCTTTTACTGAAAAGAAGTCATAAGAAAGGCAAATATTAATCAGCTGACATTTACACACTCACCCCTCTTCCAAAGTCAATGTTTCCTTCATATGCATCTCTAATTCTGTAATTTTCATTATTTTGGGGGCTGTTTCAAGTGCTTCAGTCCCTCTTGATTAAAGAGTGACATGTAAGCTAACATATACTATATACCCTAAACTAAAGTGATTCCAACAGATAATCATGCTAAGACATCTTCATGAACATGAGGTTGAGTTTCAAGTGCTGACTGTAACAGCTGTTGAATCCTGTTCTTTAAAAAATTGATTTGTATCTACCTTGAACTACTACCACAGAGTTGAGATTTTCAATGAGTTGTCATAAACTTCTTTAGAGAAACAAAATGGTATGTTTCATGCTTGCTGCAGTCCAACTGTTCAGCTCTCTGACTGTATACTTCAAAAGTGGAGTCAAAGTTGGACTTAAAACCTAGAAATCACTCATATCTGCAACTGTGAATGTACAAAAACATTAGCAATAAATAACCAGTAACTTGTGTAGGTTCTTTTTAGGAAAGAATTGGGAGAAGAATGTTTTATAACTACTGTAAACAAAGCCAGTTCATAAATGCATTAAAATTTGTCATGAGCTGCTTGTCACAGACAGCCCCTAAAGTAAGGCAGTACCTGAAAGAATAGCTTGCCCAAGCTCAACTCTCATGCAAACAGCTCCAACTGATCACCTGCTGTAGGTCTTTAAGTATTATTCATAATAAATAAATAACACCACTGGTTTTTTTAGAAGTCTGCTTTTCCTTCTGTCAGTGTACTCCTCCCACATACCCTTTAATATAATTTTTGTCTGAAATAAGTCAATCATGGTGTTTATTTTTCCTTTACGAGAAAGAGAAACACAGATGAGTCCTAATATTTCAATGAAAGAAGTGAGTTCTGAACATTTTAGTTGCAAAACTGTTCAGAGCTCCTGTCTTAATTTATCTGTCTTCCTCTTTTGTGCATACAAAACCAAATGGGATTGCATTTACAGTCAGGGTAAACTGCTAGCTCTCTTCCCTTCCTGTCCAGGCCAGCAGTTCATGCCTGTATCTTTATTCCATTGGTTGTAAAACTTGAGAACCAAGATACACTGTAGCTACTAAATCTTACCTGAGCATGCGGCATCGATGATGCCTTAGCCTCTTGTAGGCATCCTGCAAGTTGGTCACATTGCTGCTGCTCCAGAGTCTTTCCCCAACAGCACTTGCTCGAGGCCTGTAAAGGTATACTCAGTTTTAGAGTAGGTATGGTCTACAACCAAGAATGAATAATTTTTTTTTAATACCAGGTCTAATATAATACTTTAATACCCAGAAGCATTAATTTTCACAGCTGCTTAGGTTCAGCACCGAGCACTGCTACCACTAGTATACAGTCC
>VXBB01022688.1:25427-38167 GCA_013399915.1 Illadopsis cleaveri
GGCTTTTTAAAATCTAATGATAAAGCAGTCCATACCATAATCTTGGTGTCAGGTTAGTTGCATCCACAAATGCCCCCCACAGGCAGGCTTCTCCACCTATTACAAGTTTCTTCTGTTTTTCAGATCCTGAATTCAAAGCAGAAAGTCAGTACTTCTGTCCAGAAGATTGGCATATATCAACAATTACAATTATATATACATATATAATTGTAATATATATTATATTATTATATATTATATATTATTATATACATATATCAACAATTATAATCAACAATTAGTTAGGAGTTATGTTTAGTTGTTTTCATATAAAAATATCTATCCTGAGCATTAACTTCCATTTTGGTAGTCTTGTTAACTGAATGTGAGACCCACCAAGCTCTTTGTCCAGAGAAGCCATTTCTCTGCTCTGTCAGAAAGGATTTTACCTTTTATGCTCTGAAGAGATTCCTCAGTTTTTTGACATTCTTCAGAGATTTAAGTCCTGATGGAAACTGTTCATTCTATCACATGCAGAACATTCCTTGAAAAAATTACTTAGTCAGGTATTCTCCCCAATGAGCTTTGAAAGCTCCCTTGCACAAAATGAAAGCCCCATACAAAGTAAGACGCTTGTATCAACTTTAGATACAGGGACAGAACATATCTTTTTCTAGAGTAGTTTAATACTCAAGAAGCTTGGTAACAAATTCAGTGTCTGTCTACAAACAGCCATTTTCCACAACTCTGCTCCTAAAGCATGTGCCCACCTAGTCCAGCACTCTACCTTATGCAAACACCAGTATCAGATGCTTGAGGAAGGCAACACCTTCCCTGTGAGAAGTGCAAAGTTCCTTTTTTTTTGATTTAAGAGTTTTCCAGAGTTCTAGCTGACCATAATTCCTTTGATGATACTATAATCACAGTGATGGAATGGCCACTCTAAACAGTCCTATTTTTTCCATTTACACTGCACTATAAACCAAGGAGTTTCATGCACAGAACATGCATATAAAAAAAATAACAAACCAGAGAACTTAAGTGGTTCAACACTGTAGTATTTCTTCCAGTCTTGCCCATAACTAATGTAGTCTAAGTACCAGGGTGCTGACAGGATAGCAGTCAGCCCAGCTCCAGTGACACTGCTCAGTTCATGAGCATAGTTATTTGCCATCCACACTTGAACTACGGTGTCTGGTTTCAGCTAAAAGAGGAAAAGACAAAATCAGCAAACTAACCAACTTAACCCAAAACCATTAATTTAACAGCAATCCTAATTGCTGTTATCAAGGAAAAGGATCATGGATTTCAAAACTCTTGTTTTGAAGAGGAACATTTTGGAAACTAGCTTTTGTCATCCCTTCCCTCCCCCCCAAGTCTAAAGCTGATTAGCTTTTTGCTGGTTTTAAACACTCAGCTGGAGTGAAGCCTAGGTTATACTACAGACAACTAATGCTCTAAGAGGATTCCTACATGCACCACATATCTGACCAGCTCTTAAAAGCTGAGCATTTGGTGTTACTAGACCAGACACACAGTTATGTGAGGGAAAAAAAAAAGAAAACTCACAGAAACTTCTCTACCCTTTACTCTGATGTTTTAAAGCATATTACATTAACTCTGTTCACCTTTAAAAAACACTTCAGTGCTCGTGTTCCTGTTTCACCTATTACATATTCAACAAATGATAATTGCAAGAGATTGAAATTACCCACAGCTGGAGGGACTTGCTAATGGCAGCAGACTTGATTTAACTCTTAAGAGACAAAGCCAGATCTACTTAATAGTCTGCTTTGGAAGCCTCACACAATACTGTGCTGTTATGCAAGAGCACCTTACTAATTTTCCCATCTTACCTGTGCTTTGTGATCAAACACTTCTTGCCAAACCATTTGTCCTTTGTTGTAGGAGGAAACAATGTCCAAAATGCTGAAATTTAAAAATAAGATCAGGCTGGTGAACTTCAATGAGGTAAGTACAAGCACTCAAAGTAGAGCAACATTTTCTACCCCAAGGCATATCAGACCTTTCCCACCACTGCATAGGGGACCAAGAAAAAGCAGGCTGTTCTGGTTTTGGCCTTCAGTGTTCTGTCTTGCAGAGCATGTTGTACCATGTAGAAAAATGTGCACATGCATTAACACAAACTGATGTTCAGAACTACCAGGAACTCATACAAGGTGACTAAATCAGTGTTGTTTAAGGAGGAAAAGAAATGTCTGCAAAAACTTCTTTCCACCCTGTATGTTAACATTACTGCCATACTAGTTTAAGATACCCAATACATTCTCAGTGTATGTAAAACTAGCCTACATATCCCTGCTGTGTCCCACATTTTACAGCTATGAGCTTCAGACTTGGTATTTTAAAATAAAGTGGATAGTCCCAAATATGTGGCAACTTTTCAAAATAATGTAGATACTATACTAAGTCAGTTTCTGTATCTGCACCTCAATGCCACTCTCAAATAATGGCTGCGAAAAACTGAGCAAGAATTAAAAAAAAACCAACATACTTCTGAACGTAGTAAGATTCCAGTTTAGCATAGTCAGTGCCAAAACCTTGCTTCTTCATGAACTCTTTCACTTCAGGGTTAGATTTCCTTAAATAATAACAAGAAAACAAGTTTAAAAAAATACTACTTTTGTTATGTTTTAAACCAGATTTCCCAATCATTTCTACCTATGCATTTCTACAGCATGCAAACTGATGCCTTAAGCATGCCACAGCCTGGAACACATCGCAGAGCAGAAGCAGGAGGCTAACACGACTTAGGTATTTGGGAAGAGTTTCATCCTGATTTGAAATAAAGCTGATAGACCTAATTCTCTGGTAAATCTGTTGGAGTCCCTGTTCTGAAGTAGTCTCTGGCAGGCTGCCTCAAACTCCTAAGAGCTTTGGGGTTCCTGACATCTCAGTCACTTTGTGCCAGGGTTATCAGCAGTCTGAGAACTCAACAATATTGTTTCTACCACAAAAAAACAAGCCAACGTTCTTGTGTTTAAGCATTTGCCAGAAGTTTTCCTTCTCTATAAAAATTAAATCATGTCCCGAGTGTTTGGATTTGATCTTGAAAGAGAACGTACAAATACTAACTACATCAGTTTGAATACTCATCAAAATACTCCAAACTCTTTATTATTAGTTAGTCTCTCCAGCAGAGAGAGACTCCAAAACACTCAACATCCACAACCAAATTATGAACACTATTAAATACCTGCTGTACTTCTAATACAAACACACATGAATCTGTTTGGTAATTCTTACTGTTACCAGATTTTCTGGTGGGCAGAACTCAATGTAAGCATCTACTTTAACCCAAGCCATTTAAATGTTAATTTTCTTATCTAGTACTTTTCTAACATACTAGTTCTCTGTCCTGCCAGGGTAATTTTCATAAAGAAATTCTTTGAAATACCTGAATATTTATGAAATTATGAGTCAAAACAAAATTCTGCACATCAGTTGCTTTGTGAGGATCACAAATGACCTGCCTGTAAATAGAGGTAGGAGTGGAGATCTTTTGTTTATGCAGTGAAAACTGTCTTATGCAACTGAGCTCCATAATTGATGGAGGTGGACAGGTTTAGGAGGCACTAGATATTTGTTCCTTGAATTGTCACCATACCAACAACTGAAGTCCACTTCATCTCCTCCCAAATGAATGAATTCATCTGGAAATACACTGCTGATCTCTTTAAAGAACATAGTCATGAAGTCATAAGTTGTATTCCAGACAGGATTTACAGGTCCAAAGGACCCAGTTGGCTGTTGTCCATTGTAACAAGGAGTGAGAAGATCTTTTTGACCTAATAAAAACAATTAATAGATGATATTCAGTTTCATGTTGCTATGCTAACTTTGCTAGGAAGAAGAAGCAGTTAGCCATATTAAAAAGGTAGATATTCATGACCTAAGTGCTCACCTATTTTAATAATCAAAAAGAGGTGGGATGAAATAAGACAACTTGCAAAAGGTTGAAGAACCCTCTACCTGGCAGTCAGGACTCTGACTTTCAGATCTGTCATTTAACACACACTGATATATGTTACATGTAATAAGTCACAATACCAGGACAATAGCATTTGGAAAACTACTTGAACAAAAAAAAAAAAAAAAAAGCTTTAATGAATATCAGAAGGAAGCCAGTTAGAAGAAAGCCAAACATAATGAGTGTGCTTCAGAGGCTTCTTTTCTCTTTTTTAACTCTGTTTTTTTAACAACTAAGTCAGTGTGAGGTACACAGTACAAGGTAGAATGAAGTCTAAAGCAGAATGTATCTGTACCCTTGCACATACATCTTGCACAGAACATGTCAACTTTCTTCATTCGTTTTATTTCCTGTAACCTCTAAAGGTCATGACACCACTTAGTGCCTCTTCCTTACTTCTTACCAAGGGTAAGAAGCACTTTATTGGTTACTTCTTAAAACATTAATTTGCTTGCTATTACTTACCACAATCTCTTAACAATTAAGACTTTCTTGGGCATACCTTTTCCCCAAGACTGTGTGTGTCCTGGTGTATCAAACTCTGGGATAACTCTGATGCCTCTTAACCGGGCATACTCAATCACCAGACGGACATCAGCAGGAGTATAGATGAGATTAGAGGAGTATGCTCCCTGTAAAATATTCACATATTCAAGCTAGTTTCTTTTTCTTCAGAATTTTGAAAGACATGGTTTTCAATTCTTCTGTACAAAGGCAAGTTATTTTTGCCTATCAGCTCTGAAACACAGGGCCCTTGCTACATAACATACAAGATTAATGGAAAAATTCTTCCCAGTCAGAAAGAACTTCCAACATCTCTGCTTCTCAGTTTTGATCTAGTGACCAATTTACTGTCACAACATGTTTCTTCTGTGACACTAAATTAGAGTGTAATTCCACTCCCACACACACAACAAATTTGACAATGACCCAGATTACCACAGTTTGGTGAAACAGATGCTTGCCTAAGACCCAAACTACATAAGAACACATCATGACTCTTCATGATTTATAGCACTGTAAGCTTCTGTTTATCTGAAAATGGTTTCCACAGCTGAGTTACTCAAAAAAGGAAACAGTAGACAAAGAAGCCTTTCAAAGAGAAGCTTGTTGAGACAAAGACCTCCTTCCTCTCTAGCTGTCAGTGGGATATATGACAGAACTCTACTAGAGTTTGCCTTTACTAGACAAAATAATCTGACTGCACTATGCAACATCTACGATTTTTGAATTATAAAATTCTTCACAGCATCTGCTCAAGTACTGTCAACACAATTTTCATGGAAGTCAGATTCTAGCAAGCATTTTAAAACAGAATCACAAATTTTGTACTTAGGCTTAGCCTACTTAATTATTCTTAAGTACTTAACTATGTTTGATTTGGCTCCTATTGGATCGTGACTGAGCAAGAACCTCACAATTGTTCTCACTAGTGTAACAAAGCCTACTATGCCTCTAGAAATAAGGAGACACTCTCCACTGTATTTGTTTCAGGAAACAACCTTGTGTTTTTGGATCTCTTACAGATATGGTGTGTTTTGTAAAGCTAACTAGGTATCAGACAAGGCAAAAGTACTATTGCAGTGGTGCCAAGAGCTGGCAAGAAAATCCCTTATATTTGTTTGAGTGGCAGAAGTCAATCAGTTAAAGAAACCCATCAACAGAAATCCAAGCAGTGTTCACTACTTATTTGCATACCATTAGTGTCCAAAGGCCTGCAAACACCAAGGATCATTCAGAAAACTTGCACAGAAGAGTAAAGGTGGTAATTTACCATGTATCCCAACGAAGACTTAAAAATGGTCCACACAGAAACTCAGAGAGGATCCTAAATGTGGACTTGCTGGTTACTGGTCCCATGCTACTATTTTACAATCAGCCAAAGCAGATGTACTCAAGCACTGGTAAACTCTGCATTTTATTTTCATGAAATATGTGCCAGATTTCTGCCCTTTCACCCTGCTCCAGTGATGTTCACTCACCTTATCACTTAACTCAGGGAAATAAATGCTCTGGTAAGGGAAGGACTGGTCATCTACTATATGCCAGTGGAAAACATTGAACTTATTAAAAGCCATGGCATCCTGTAAAAAATAATGCAATAAAGTCTAGTTAAACACTTCATTCTCATAGAAAATCTATGCAAAAAAATGGTCTTGTCCCAGCATATCTCAGATGCCTGGAACAACAACTAAAAAAGAAAAAACCTTAACCAAACCAAGCCACCCAAAAAACCAACTAAAACCCACCAATCCCCCCACCAAACCAAAAAAAAGTATTGTATGTTTCATTAAATCCTAGAAGCACATACCTCTAACTGCTCTACCCCTCTGCAATCTATTTTCACCACTGCTGTCAAAACCCTCTTGATCTGACCCCTATTCTACCAGCCTGTGCAGTATGAACTGCTGCGAACACTTACGAATTTGTTCCACTTGAGAACACATACCCTGAGATGAGCTCAGGTGCTTCCAGCATGGTGCTACTGACACCAAGGTCACAGGTTTGGCCCCCATATGGACCATTCATTTGAGAGTTGGACTTGATCTTTCTGGGTCCCTTCCAACACAGATGGTTCTGTGGGTAATTCCCTATGCGCTATCTGCTATTTTAGCTTACAGAGAAGCTTATACTTTTGTAACTAAATACCTTGGACTCGAAAACAGCATGAGTTTCCTACTACATAGTATATACCTTCCCTGCAGAATCCATTTCAAATGGATACAAAATAAACTATGCATCCTGCCTGCAAAAGACAGCGTTCCTTTTATGTTTTCATTCACAACAGTGTCAGTACTTCCCTTTTTTTGATCTTGAAGATAATCAAGATCAATGTTAACACACTTATTTTAGAATTATGACTCCAGTTGGACAGTTACACACATACCTTGAGTTATGCTGGCTTCTTAGTCACTAGAAGGGTGTGCTGTGAGCAGACCACACAATGTTTACATTCTCCATGACTGACTGCAACACAGCTGCTCCCAATCCCTTGCCACAATAAAATTGTTTTCACCACCCACTCCTCCCATTCTTTTTTTACCTAGGTGTATTTAAAGAGGTGATAAAATCTCTTCAGGAACTCCCACCAAATACAAAAGAAAGGTTTACAACTTGGCCGTTCCCCAAATTTATCTCATCTGTTTCAAGACGCTGCAGAAGTTTTAATTGCCATGTCTTCATGCATTTCTAACAGATATCATCCTTCTGCATAGAAAATTACATCTCTGCACCTTCAGTTCATCTACTCCTTCCTCAAGGGCAATGCCCCTCCTGGAAATACAGTGTAGCAGTTGAACACAAACAAGAAATGTACTTGAACTGCTGCCCTAAGTATCTAATCACCACATGTCAGAGAAGAGATTACTGATGCTTTTTATTAGTCTGGATTCAAGTAGGCACAGGGGTGGGAAGAAAAGCATGGACAGACATGCAATTTAAGGAAAGAAAGCAGAATAGCAGCCGTTACAGGAACACAAAAATAGTTAGAAATGCAGGTCTCTTTGGACACCTCTTTTAGACAAGACAAAAAATACTGACACAAATATTTGAGACTTTGAAGCACCCTCTGTCGCAAACGTAACACTATACCAGCATTACGTGCTGAACAGACGCTGAGCTTGAATGTGGAAACAAAAGGCAAATACCAAAAGGACAAGCTTTGACCATTGTACAAGGATGACCTCAGAAATTAAACAGGTTTTCACTCTTCCTGCCTATCTTAAACCGGTTTTTCAAAGTTCTGGAAGGGATATGGAGGGGAAATTTTGAATATTATTTCATCTTAGAGAAGCAAGACAGAGACAAAATGGGAAACTGCCTGTTCCTCCACTTCAACCAACTAAATAATCCTTTCTACAAGGACTTTAACAAAAAAAGGGGAGTGCAAAACAGTAAAAACCCCAGCTTTGGCTGCCAAGCTTATACAAATATATCACTTTTTCATCAGGGTTGGCACACATTAATTCTTAATATGCTTAAGGTTTTTGGAGGAAGTTTCACTTGGATTTATTGGGTAGTCTGGGCTTATTTTTCAGTAGCTTCCAGTGAATATTCTGAATTTCCTCCCTTGCTCTGTAATACTTAATTACTGGCTTGCACTTAGCAGACTAAGGAAGGACTGCCAAAGCCTGCTGCTGGACTACCAAAGTCTGCTCCCAAAGACTGGAGTTTTCCTGAAATCACTGGCACTGAAGCTAGAATTTGCAAGGTATCCCTTGTATTGCTTGATGATGGTCAGATGTCTCAAAACATGCTTCCAAGGAATAATGCATAAGCTGGTTTAGGCATCAGAAAGTACAGAGAATCTGAGGTACCACAAACACCAGTCCCCTTTACAGATTCAATAATCATTGTGTCTGCCCACTTGATTCCTCTCAGTCTATGTTCAGGCCTTTTGCTTATCAAAGCTCACTGTCTAAACTTTTTAAGTCAGACAGAGGAGACGGGTTCTTCTTTCATACCAGCTCCTACCAGTGGCTACCTACTTCAGAGGCCAAAACACAACAACAAAAAGCCTTCATTATTAATGATACAAAACTGCCTACTTACCAGGTTTGTAAGAATAGTTTTCAATGGTAAATAATGCCTTGAAGTATCTAGTAAGACTCCTCTATGAGCAAATCTTGGGAAGTCATTGATTTCGGATTCATTGACAAGAAACTACGAGAACAAAATTTAAAAATTAGAATTTTATTTTATTTTCACATTCATAATTTCAAACGGGAAATACTTTTTCTTTTTCAGAAAATGGTTTTTGGAAATATGTAACAAACTGAAATGTTTTTGAATGAAACTGGTAGATCTGCTGTTTCTAGAAAAGCAGCCAGTTACCAGGACAGTGGATTTAGTTAATAGCCATACTTACACTTCCATAGTCATCTTCATGAACCAACTGGCTGAAGGTTTCCAAACCTGGAAAAATATCCAAGAAAGGGATCTCAATTACAACCCAGTATTTGCCCTTAAAATTTTAGTTACAAACAGCACCATAACTATTTACAGGCATTCATGTAGCTAGAAAGAATGCTTTGTAGCTGAATTCCTTTCTCTTTAGCACAGTTCCCTTAATTGCTCAAGCACCACCATTCAAAAAATCTTGGAGAGAACCATTAAAATTCTGTATTATGCACAGATACTGAATACTTGTGCTTCTGCTCAGCTGCAGCAGATTAATCCCCAAATAGTAGGAAAGTTACTGGGAGTAAGGTTGGAATTTCTGGTCTTGTTGTACATCTATTCCTGTAATTCCTGGAACTGGTGAAGTTTCTAATTCAGCATGAAAAATCTGTTGATTTATAGGTAACTAATACATAGACTTAACATTCCAGTAAGAACAGCAGACTGAAATGTCAGGATTATTATTCTTTGTGATGTGTTCAGCATGTCCTCTTTATAGCTGCAGTCAGAAAATAATCTGTTCACGCTGTAATTTAGAGCTTTTTGCTTGGCCTGGCTTATTTCAGGCACAGCAAAAATATGCTCATAGTGTGCCTCTGGATCTGAGATGCTGAGCATCTGCACCAAGGGTCTAACTGATACACATTTGAGTATCCTTCTGGCCTGACTAAATAAAGTACTGAATGAGGGCAGGGCTCAGAGGTCAGATGGCTCTTCATGGTCTGCCATGAAGTTTCTATAAGCCCCAAACAAATAGCTCAATGGGAAAGGCATCAGCTTACCTCTTAAAGCACCCCATACCTCAGGAGCTTTCAGTACAGCCACAGGCTCAGATACACTTAAATAGTCTAAAGAAAAGGAAAAAAAAATGCTTACTCATCAAGAAAGAACGAATTGACAGGACAATGCCAAAAGGCATTAAAAAGATTCTTCAAGTGCCACATCTCCATTTGTGTATTAAATTCCAACCAATCCTCCTTTTAATGGTGATAGCATGCAATTATTTTTCATCTGTGTTTTCCTATATAAAGCAAACTATTCAGAGAGTCAACAGCTAATCAGAAAGATAAAAGAAGTAAGGCGCTTAGTAGAGGCAATGTTAAAATATTGTACATGAGCAAGTCCAGCCAAGTTTAACCAAATTGACTTAAAACATAACAGACTATATTTTTGCATTTAAGACATATGTGGGTTGGGCAGCTAAGCCAAACCTTATCATGAAAAGTTTACTTCTCTTTTTACCTTTATATAGTTTAAGGTTAAATACTTTTTTACAGATACAGCTTGTCATATCATACTGTCAGGTGCTTACTATTAAGGTCTTACTACAAAGAAAAAAAATTACTAATCAAAATACAGAATCACAGAATATGCTGAGTTGGAAGGGATCCATCAGGATTATTGAGTCCAACTTCTGGCCCTGCACAGGACACCCCCAAGAGTCACACCATGTGCTCAAAACATTGTTCAAATGCCCCTTGAAATCTGTCAGGCTGGTGCTGTGACCACTTCCCTGGGGAGCCTGTTCCAGTGTCCAGCCATAGCCTAGGTGAAGAACTGATATCCAGCCTAAACTCTTCCTGACTCAGCTTTGTGCTGTTACCTCCAGTCCTGTCACTGGTCATGAGAGTGAAGAAATCAGGACCTGCTCCTCTGCTTCCCCTCAGGAGGAGGCTGAAGAGCAGAGGGAGGGGTTCCCTCAGTGTCCTCCAGGCTGAACAAACCAGGTGTCCTCAGCCCCTCCTCATACAGCTTCCCCTCCAGACCCTTCACCATCCTTGTAGTCTCCTTTGGACACTCCCCATAGTTTTATATCTCTCTTTTATTGTGGCACCCAGAACTGCCCCCAGCACTGGAGGTGAGGCTGCCCCAGTGCAGAGCAGAGCAGGACAATCCCCTCCCTTGTCCAGCTGATGCTGTCCCTGATGCTCCAACAGGGTGCCAGGTCTCCCTCTTGACCTGAACACCAGTATGGGGAGAGTGAGATGAAGTAAAATGAAGAGTAGTACCTGAAGGAATTCATAACAATCCGTCCTTAAGTTTGAGTACTGAAGTACAGTACAAAGTACTAGTGGGAAAAAAAAAAAAGGTGCTAAAATAATTTTGGTTTTGAATTTAAGGTGATTCAGTAAATTTTAGAGAAGAAACAAATAAATTTTAAGTATTTTTTAAAATCACATACATATATATGCATGAAAATACACTACATCTATAAATCTACAGATTTATATTATTATTCAAACGTCAAAGCAATAATTGCACATCTGAAACAGCAGAGAAAAAATGGGTTGAATTACTGTACAATGACTTATTTGATCTGTGTCAGTATGAAAGAATGGTTGGATACAATTTACACAGTTCAAACATTTATCTGAACTACCAGAGAAAAGCCATTCAGTGACTTGAAGAAAGTACCTCACGCTTCCATGTTAACCTAAGCACTGATTACACATACTGGGAGTTTGGGGTAAGAAAGAGAATTTCAAAGACTACTGCAATCTCCACAGGTAATCTGTAGGGAAAATGTGATAAATTGTCAAGGATTTATTTCCAACACAGCAGAGTTGAGGGTTTTTCTTTTCTGAACAGGTATCATACCTTAATGAACTTGGAAAATTTAATAATAAGCTACCTAACATGTTTTACACAAACAGGTAAGAACTCAGCAGGCAGGAGGGCAGATAACCTGGACTTTGATAACATATCCAATATTCTTGCTATAGGATAGTAGTCACTGAGTGGTCCATACTATCTTTATTAATGAGCCAGACCACCCAAACCAGCAAGCCACCAATAACAGCATTTTTCAGAACCTGTACACCCTTAAAGAGATGGCCAATTAAAAACCAGAAAATTAAAACTTGCTGAAGTCTGGAAAGCTCAGCTTATTACATGAAGAAAACATGTTATTTGTAACAGAAAACTTATTTCTTAAAGTACAAGGAAAAAACTGCCTGTTCTTAAGAATGCAACCTCAAAATCACATGGTCTGACAGATTCCGTGACATAAGACAAGAACCAGCCCTGCCTATAATGTGAAGTTCACAAACCAGTTCAAAGTTCAAATAATAATAAGAAAGCAGCACAATAACCTGACTAGCAGAACGATGTTAAGAGCATTAGCATTTTTCCTGTTCTATTTCATTTGCATTGGAATGTATTATAAGCTTGCACATAAAAACTGAACTCTTTGGCTGTATGTCCCAAAAGGATTGAGTAAATTTAATATCAGTACATTCTGTCACAAGTCAGGTGGAATTAATCCTGCTGCAGATGTATAACTTGAGATCAAAAGGATCTTTTTTCCAAGGATCTGTATCCTGGATACCAAACAACAGAATATTATCTCAAAACAGGACTAGATTAACTGAGTATGTTAATTTTTGTGTTAGCCTGCCCAGACAAAAAGCAATACTATTGCTCAGTCTTATTTCTGTTAAGGAAATTATCTGGCAATTAATACTTTACTTAGAGTACTTCTCCACTCTGGACTTCAGTCACAGAAATAAAGAAGCATAGAAAAACAAGTTCAATATAAACATCACATTTTTAAATCCTTTCTTGTATCTACAAATAGAAAGTAGATTTACAGCACTGCAAGATGAGTAACAAGTTCAAAGAGCATTTTGTGGTTTTCCTGGAAAAACAGGAAATACCATGTACATATCTCAGTGTAAGCAGCTTCAATTTAAATGCAATCATTCTTAGGAGACGGGTGAGCAGTGACAGCCTTCACTCAGTAAATACCCTGTACTGAAAAGGATCATCTCCTGACTAAGCAGAGATCTCACCAGAGCTAACTGGCTATTGCACACTCTGGTATCTCTGATTCCTGACGCTGGCTGCTGGAAAGGACAGCAGCAGGTAAGCG
>VXBB01022688.1:43869-65810 GCA_013399915.1 Illadopsis cleaveri
GAATTCTGGGAGATTCTGTGAAAGTCAGGTCTGGAGCAGTGCTCCCACTGGGCTTGAGGACTTCAGTCTTGTGGAGCCTTCTGTTCTGATAGAGATATGCTGCTCACAAATAGATTGCTTGGGGGTCTTTGGTTTTATCAGCACTGATTCTTTGGTCTGCAGCAATTGCAGTGAGATATCAGAGGGAGAAAAACGCTGAGTAAAGCCTTTGTACAGTCTGTTTTGAGTAATGATCTGTGCCTGTTCATTAACTGCTGGTTTCTCAAAGTGCTTTGGTCATCCCTGCAGACACAGTTTGTCAAGTGGGACATAGTAGAGTTGTCCTGGATTAGAAGTGTGTGGAAAAATTCACAACAGCAGAGGTTTATGTCCAGTAACTTTATTCACTTTATGTAACTTTATATAAAGGGAGAGGCCATGGGGCATTCCTCTGGGATCCCTCAAATTGTAGGGGGACACAGCCCTCTTTTATCCTGAGTTCCTGGCCACGTCACCCTCTTCCTTTCCCCAGTGGCTGAGGTACTTGTAAGGTACTGACTACCTGAATCGCCTACTCTATGTCCCCCTCTACTCTACACTCCCTAACTTATTTTCTTTTTCTTTTATAACAGAACACTAGAGTGTCCACACAATGTCTGGGGTGCAGAACCCTTGCAAGTTTTATATGTTGGAGATTTCTTTAATAATCAAAGAGGACAAAGTCTATATGGAGAAATTTTTTTTGATTGATTGATTTATATCTAACTATAATGGGGAAAGATGACAAAATCTTTTCCTCCCGTCTGAAGCCACCTCTTCACCAGGAGGTGGTGCTATGCTCTCACTGCATGAGTGTCTTTTGTTCCTGGGCACTTCACCCTGAAAGTGTAACTACAGGCGTGATGGCAACAATTATTCTCGTCTGTACGTCTTGTTAGCTGATTGCAAACCATCCCAGGATTCCATGTGCAAAGTTTTTTTTTTTTTTTGCTGAGTTTCTCCACGCTGTGCTTATACAGCAAAATAAATATCACTGAAGAAATCCATGCAAATCAGATGCCTACTTAATGACTATTTGTATTCTGAGTAGTTAACATTCAAATTTACTGATTACAGATTACAGGATAGTAGGAACCCCAGTGTACAGGGGTAAGTCTGTGTCCTCTTTAGGGACACCAGAAGAACTTTCCAGTGGCAAAAAACAGCAAAAACCAGCTATGTTTAGAGAGGCAAGAAATAAAATTATTATTTCTCAGGACCTGAGCAGATCTTGTTTTGTTTCTGCCTCCTTCCTTGCTGTCACCAAAAATGTTAAACTTAGGATGAATTAAACTGTTGTGGCCTTGGAAAAGTTTTCACATCTTTCTCCTAATTTTACTCTGAAAACTAGGTCCCCACTAAACAAACACACACAATGTTTTCAAGTGGAGACCCATTGGTCTGTTGTGATGAAATGTCCAATTTATGGACAGTACAATTTAGTCAGAGAGGGTGACATACCTGCAGGTACAACTTCAGAGAGACTTTGAGAAACTTAAGGATTGGACTAACAGAAAGTTCACTAACTCCAGTGCCCTGCGCATCAGAACAGGCTGATTGGTAATTTCTTCAGTGCAGCACTGAAACAAGCTCTCTGAAGTGGCTGTGTGTTTTCATCCATAGAGCGTTTGAGCTTGGCCAGGTAAGCCTGAAGGTGACCTCCTCTGTGTTGCTGTTAATCCATTTTGTGCAGAAGTCCTTTCCTGCTAGTACTCCTTTAGCCATGTTGCTTCGGCTTAGTGCCAGCTGCAGTAGATCTATGTTGCACACTATATTGAAATTAAGAATATGCACTGATTATTTTGGGAAATTTGAATGACATAGAAGTTTCTAGGAACAGTAACCTAATGATATTGTCTTCTTGTTCCCCTTGGATACCCTAAGCCAGATTCATCTGCTCTGTCACCTGGCCGTTGTATGCCTCTCTCTGCTGCAGCTGAACAGAGGGAGCCTACAGCTTCACTGTTATGTGCTGGGTAGGTGGGGTTTACTAAAGCTAATCTGGACATGGAACAAATCTATTACTTCAGTTATATTGTCCTGGAAGAGAAGTGAGTTTTGTAGGAGAGCAAAAGAGAAGAACAAAAAAGAGTGCATGTGTCTCTCAGTGCTCCAGTTTTTCTATTGAGATGAAGTCCCACACATCAAGTTCTGGCTCAAGGGCAGTAAGATCACCTAGCAAGAAAAGAGTTAGTAAAAGGTAAAAGGAAGAGGTGCTCTAAAAATGGAGTGCTTGTGTTGCTCTTTCTGTTATAAAGGATTCTGTCCTGCATGACATCTTTGTCTCTAAACTGAGGGGATGTGGATTGGATGGGTGGATCACTTGGTGGATAAAGAATTGGCTGGATGATCACACTCAAAGGGTTGCAGCCTATGGTTCAATGTCCAAGTGGAAACCAGTGATGTGTGGAATTCCTCAGGGGTTAGCATTGTGACTATCCCTGTTTAAAATATTTGTTGGTGACATGGACAGTGGGACTGAGTGCAATCTCAGCAAGGCTGCTACCACCACCAAGCAATGTGGTGCAGTTGGGGTGTCCAAAGCAGTGTGGGCAGCAGGGCCAGGGAAGGGATTCTGCCCCTCTGTTCTGCTGAGACCCCACCTGGAGCACTGGGGCCTCCAGCATAAAACAGGCATAGGCTTGTTGGAATTAGTCCAGATGAGGGCCATGGAGATGATCACAAGGCAGAAACACCTCTCCTATGAAGACAAACTGAGAGAGTTGGGGTTGTTCAGCTTGGAAAAGAGAAGGCTCTTGGGAGACCTTAGAGCACCATCCAGTATATAAAGGAAGCCTACACAAGAGATGGAGAGAGACTTTTTGCAAGGACATGTAGTGATAGGACAAGAGGGAATAGCTGTAAGATGACAGAGGCTAGGTTTAGCTTGGACATTAGAAATAAATCCTTCACTATAAGGGTGCTGAGACACCAGAAGAGGTTGCCCGGACGAGCTGTGGATGCCCCATCCCTGGAAGTGTTCAAGGCCAGGTTGGATGGAGCTCTGGGCAACTTGGTCTAGTGGTAGGAGTCCCTGCCTGTGGCAGAGGGGTAGAACTAGATAATCTTTGAGGCCCCTTCCAGCCCAAACTATTTCATGATTCTGTGATTTGGGATCTTTAGGTCAAACAATGTTGCTGACCAGTAACGTGTTCTAGTATATTGCCAAACTAGATCTGGTGCATTGTTCACTGCTGGCAGCTTGTTACTGATTTTTTATTATTTTCATACAGCATTATGATCCCCAAAAGCAGCAAGCTCCATGCAGTCTGTTAAAAAGAAAGTAATCCAACCCTTTCTTTTTTTTTGCTGTGTCAAGTACAGTCTCCTTGATGCAGGATGGCATGGATGGGGGAATATGGAGGAAGGAGATATAAATTATCCTCCTTAGCCTCATTTAATTTTTAACATGAACTTTGATTACAGAAGAGTCATGCTTTATGGAGCAGTAAAGAAGCCAGAGCATACAAACTCTTCCACTGGTCCTTATAAAATGAAACAAGAACATGTGTTAGGATTGCAGCATGTATGCAAACAAGACCCAGAGTACATACAAGGCAGATGCATTTTCTAGACCAGAAAATCAAAGATAAATGTGTATCTTTTTTTTTCATTGGACTTCATGAGAACTGCAAAAGCAATACCCTATGGTTTAGACAATATAGGTAACACTATATTAAAAAATCTCCAGAGAGGAAAACTTTGAAGATACTGTTTTGTTTTTAACAACACTTGTCTTTCTCCTGGACAATAGAGTGTTACAGTGAGAGCTTGCAGATGCTTTCAATAAAAACTGATAGTAGAACACAGGTGAATGCATTACTCTAAAGGGTGAGGATGAAGCCAGTTCTACCTGCCATATAATTTGTATCTGTTCTGATTTAGCTCGTGAGTGTTCTGACTTGGTTAGCATGGTTTTGGCCAGCATGTTACATTTAGAGAGCAGTGTCTCCTTTGCAAAGTGTTTGGAGACCTCCTAACATAAACAGTACTGGTAGTGTTTGTGTTCTTAGTTTTTAGTTCTTTGTGTTCTTAGCTTTGGAGAAAAAATAATTTGAGCATAAATGTGTAAATCTGACATGTGTGTAACAAGCTGCTTGTTTTGAATTTATTTTTATATGTGTTTATACTGCTGTAATCAGTCAATTTTAATTTTGTTCTGTTGGATACATTATAGACATATTCTAAGTGAAAGATTTGATTCCTAGAGGTGTCAGGATATGTAGCAGTGCAGATAGTCTGAGTAGCTTTTATTTTCAATAGCGGGAGTCATATACAATCTCAAGATTGATTTAACCAGGCCTTTGTGGGATCCAAAAAGGAATAATTCACTTAAGTTTCCAACTCAGAAACATTGCAGGCCATTATTTTCCTTCCAGCATTGCACAAGTGCATTTTTTCTTTCTTCTTGCTGCTGTTTGTACACAGAATATTTCTGTGTACTCTGTCCTCCTTGAGCAGTCCATCGTACAAGCAGAATCAAGTGTGCTTTTTGTCCAGATTGCTTTCTCTTTACAATAAAAGAACAAAGAGTTTCTAAGAGAAATGCAATGGCAATTAGGCTAATACATACAGTGAGAAATATTAATTACCTGCTTAGTCTTGCCACAGCTATCTCAATCATAATACACAAACCTTTAGACATGGGATGTAAGAAGTCTTCTGGCTTTGGTCTGAAACCACACTGAAAAGCAAGGCAAGTGAAGAGCCAGCTTTGTGTTTACTAAGGATAATCTGCTGTGCTGTGCTACTCAGTGTGTAACTCTAAATGTCCTTGTCTTGTAGTTGGCAGTACACTAAGCCCCAAGTTTTCTGAGTGGTTTAGGGGCCTGCTGAAATGCTAACCAATCACACAGTCATTGGAGTTGTCTTTACAGAAAAGAACTGATGGATGCAGCAGGACAGGTCTTAATTTGAGAAGTAAGGTAAATTATTGATCCTCATCTTAGCTCAACTTCTGAGAAATAATAAGTGATGGTGGAACAACCATCATATTTTTCATGAACAGAATGATGAATGTTTTCCCATCTTTTGAGTCCTGTCTAAAACCTTGGGACATTTTTGTAGTCTTTTTTGGGTTTCAGGTAAATACAAGTTACAGGGTCAGGGTATTCATAGGACTGAAATTAATTATACCCTCCCAGCCATTATGTATTTCAAAAAACTTGGGCTTTTTAATGTTTTTAGTGGATATAATGTAATCCTGTTTTAAATACTGGTGTTTAGTAAACTTGAAGAGAGGCAAACAAATTAATCATTAACTATGAAGTCAACCCTAGACTGTAGCCTACACATTTCTCTGAGACCCTATTAGGTCTGCCTCCCTTCACCTGAAATGTCTGGGTTTTTTTTTTTTTTAATGGCTGTGCTCCTGCTTGGGACTTACCAAAAAAGAAAGCATAGTGTGAGAAGTAGTATGTAATTTGAAACAGGACTCACAATGAATTGAGCAGAGAAATTTAGGTTTTCAGTGCCAGTATAGGAAATATTACAGGACAGAAAAAACCCTGGGGTTAATGTTACTTTTTAGAAACAGAAGTTATGGGATCATGTTATGATCCCGTTTTGAATAGGATTATGAAGTATATTTGCTATAGTCATTCTAAGATTGTTGCTTTTTTTGTTTGTTTGTTTTCAAGAATAAAATCAGAAATGTCACACTGATACATCAATTATTTTAAAAATGTGTGCATTCACTTGGTAAACTTCACATCTCTCTGTATATCTTGTATTTCATTAAACCAAACCCAGCATTTAATAAAATACACTTTCATTACAAGGAAAACTAGTGGTTACTGCCCTACCCCTCTATTAGTACTTCTTTTTTAGTGGCATTCTTACAATTCTTCATTTCTACTTTGCTGTGCGTAAAGTCTTCTGTGTCCTGTCTCTTCAGACATCTTGGTGAAACACCATTTTTGTGACATAGTGTCTGCTGCTTTTCCTTTCTTTTATGTGCTCACCTATGTGCCTTTTCATCTCCTCCTCTACCTCATAATTTTATTATTGCACTAGAAACCTGGCTTTTATGAGAGACCCAAAGAAGCTTTTCAGATGCCATATGGTTCTTTGAGAACTGTCACTCTAATTTCAAATATATTTGAAAATATATTTCTGTTCCTTAGAGATTAAAAAAAAAAACCCACAAACCAACAACAAAAACAAAAAACCAAACCAAACCCCAAACCCAAGAAGAATCCCACAGCCCATTTCCAAATTGGAGGAATTCAAGGATATTAGTTTTCAATGTCTTCAGAATTTTTAGCTAACTGCTTGATATGTTTTCAGATATGGTTACAGTTACCAGCAATTTTTGTACTAATGGTTTCCATTTCATTTTCATTAGTCGCTTGCTCTGTTTTTTGTAAATATTACCTACAATTATGTGCCATTTACTTCTGGAAGAATAAGTAAGTGCATATTTAAAATGCAGTCAAGTGAAATCTTAGTCTGAAATTGAATTTTTAAGTGTGCCTCTTTAAACATGATAGTACTGATGATTCAGTCACATGGTTTGCCATTAACTGTATCACAAACATTTCCTGTAGCTTAACTTGCTATTCCTGTCCCTTGCCCTCTTGAAATAAATGGACTTCCAACAACAGTTTTGACAATACTCTTGTCTACAAGTAATAAAACATCTGGAAATTAGGCTAGATGGATAAAACAGTTCCATGTAATAATATGTATCTGGCATTCATACAAGCTTTGTATAATGCATGTTTTTTATGGGCCAGATGTGGCATTTATGTGTTATGAGGAACAGAGGCATGTTCAGTCATGCTTTTTATTGCATTTAAATGGAAGGTATATTTTAATAACTCTCAAAGGGAATTGTCTCCTATTGATTAGAAACTGTCAGTGTGTTAGACATAAACCTCAAAAAGCAAATGAATCTGTTAGAAAACTATAGATGTAATTTAAGTTGACATTAAACTGTATACTTATTGTGAGCTAGCTAAAAAAAAAAAAGGAAAAACAAAAGCAACTAATAAATTTCTACTTATTCCTCCAGTGAAGGTGATATATGAAGCCTTTGATCTAAGACTTGTTTATTTCTTCTCTAGGACTGTGTTCTGTTAGATTTACGGGTCCATGAAATTATTGTTCTTCAGCCTTTCACATTTTCTCATCAGGACAACAGCTTTGCATAAAAGCCAGCTGCAAAGTCTCCACTTTTACAGTCTTGCATGACATTTTCAAGTAAGGTGAGCTGAACTATCAAGTGGAAAAGGGGTTCCACTGAATCATGCCCACCTTGCTTTTTCCATTGTTAATTTCCAAACAACTCTGAAAAGCAGGTAACTGGGCTGTTCTCTCTTCTACGCCTTGTCTTTGTCTACTGCTTTCATCCTGAAACATCACTGCTTTTTCAAAAATGGTACTTGCAACTTTCTTTCATTTACCATTGCTGTTTCTGTTGAGCACATTGAGTTTTGTTTACATGGCATTCTGCATTTGCTCTAATCCTTTGTTCCATATCTTTTTACATGTTTATTATCTGTACAAGAGCTGTCAATGTCAATCTCTAACAGTTTCTTTAGTTCGGTTTTTTGTTGTTGTTGTTGTTGTTTTGTTTTTATTTTTCCTTTTCATTCTGCAAAATCTCCTCAAACAAATAAATCCTCTAGTTGTGTATTTCCAAGTATGTTACAGGTTGTTTAAAAGCAATTGCATTAAGGCCAGCCTTGACAGTTGTCAGTACCAGAATCCCACTGGTGCATCCCTCCTTTCATTAACTTTTATTGAAAGGGAGCAAAAGTCAGCAGGAATGCTGGTTTGGCAGCTATGAAATATGTTTTGGTTTTTTGAACTTTGTAAGAGGACTCCAGCTATTGCAATAATTTGCTTAATTATCTTCTGTAATAGTGAAGACCAGAAATCTCAAACCCATCCTTGATTGGCTGACCTGATTTCTGAACCTTCCATCCTCCTTACAGTTTGCTTGTGTGTCACTGACCTTTCCCAATCCCTGCAGCACTGCCAGGCTTCTTCTTTGATTCAGCTCTGGCTCTACTGAAATTCATATTCATTCTTGAATCATTTCTCTCTCAACTTTTTCAGCTCTTTTTAAATACTTCTTCTAAATCCCTATAATTTTAGGCTTCAGGAGACACAGAATTCTGTGCTTGGATTACTTTTTCTTGTATATTTTCCATCTATTCCTCCAGTCAGGTATCTTTGAATTCAGGTTCAACATTAAGCTCCTGCTTTTTAGAATTCTCACTGGATTTGTATCTCATTTTCCACTTTTGAGTCTGTGATGAATAGAGTAGGTATATGTGTTTCATTCAATAACAAGACTGATGAAGGCAAAAGAAAACCATAGTGTAGAGAAAAAGGCCTGATGTTCAAGTTCAAGATCCAGTGCTCCTGTCAACCCTTCCATTACAATAACAAATAAATGGTGATGTATGGATTTATTCATAGTCTATAGCACTGACAGAGAGGGATAGCATGTTTCAGCCTTAGTATATAATTCAGATGTGAGGGACATGAATTGGTTTCATCAGGAAAAAATAATTCTGAGCCAAAATATTAGAATGCTCCCAAAGTCCAAATTTGAACAATTTTTTTGAAATTTGTCCATACCTGTAGACACAACCTGCTTTGACTCAATCTTTACTGGCCACTGATATCACCCCAATATTCAAGACATACAGCAGGCACCACAGGAAACCAATGTAGTCAAACAGAGACCATCTGACAGCTCAAACACCAGAAAGGAGAGTATGAAAAGCAGAAGATGGGGTATACTACTGAGAATAGAAACACCATATGGGGATGCAAGGATGAAACTAACAATACCAAAGTTTGGCTGGCATTGAAACATACAAGGCATGTGAAGTGAAACAAGAGAGACTTCTGCAGATATATTGGCAGCAAAAAGTAGGCCTGGGAAATCACAGACCTGGTGGTGAATCAGGTAGGTGATCTACTAATGAAGGCCATGAAACATGGTGATGTAACTAATGCTTTACCTATTTCAGCCTTTACTAGCAGAGTCTCCTACTAAGCCTTCCAGGTTCTGCCAGTTCTGTTCGATCTTTTTTATCAGTGATCTGGATGCAGGAGATGAATGCACCATTATTATGTTGATGATACTAAACTGAGAGGTGCTTTTGACTCTCTTGAGTGATGAGAGGCCTTGCAGAGGGATCTAAATAGAGCATTAGGCAATCATCAAGGGCACGAAATTCAAGAACAAATGCTGGGTTCTGTACCTGGGACAGGATAAGACTGGACACAAGTACCAATTGGAAAAAGGACTGATCAGGAGAGCAGCCCTGCAAAGAAGGATGTGGGGTGCTGGTCAGCAGCAGCTCAGTGTGAGTCAGCAGTAAGCCCTGCCAGCCTGGCAGGCACATAGCATCCCAGGATGCATCAAACACTGCACTGCCAGTGCAAGAGAGGTGATTATCACTGTATTCAGCATTGGTGCAGCCTCTTCTGGAGTGTTGAGTCCAGTTCTGGGCCCTGTGATTCAAAAACCAAAGAATCAGAGAAAAAGGATGTGACAGTTCTTGAATGTGCCCCAAGGAGGGCAACAAGGAGGGCAAGGAGGTGAGAGTTCTGGGAGATGTGTTCTGTGAGAAGTCACAAAGGACTGTGGGCTTCTCTAGTTTGGAGAAAAGGAGGCTGAGGGGTGACTTCATTATTCTTTATAGTTTCCTGAGCACGGGGAGTGAGAGATGTCCATCTCTTCTCCCTGGCACCCAGTGATGGAATGCGTGGGAATGATACAAAGCTGTGCCAGGGGAGGCTCAACCTGGACATTAGGAAGCATTTCTCTACTGAGAGGGCAATCAAACACTGGAATGGGCTTCCTGGAGAGGTGGTCAATGCCCTGAGCTTGTCACAGCGTTTAAGACACACTTGAACAATGCCCTTAATAACATGCTTTCACTTTTATTGTGTTCTGTTGTGTACTATTGTAATAGCTCAGAGGAGGGTCAAGTTAGAATATACTTAAATGAGCTGGAGATATACAAACCCATGGAGCCTTGCAACCATGGAACAAGCAGAAACAAGTTCCACAAGTGTAGAGGCCTGCACTTGAGGCAGAAGACTCCCATGCTCTGGTACCAGCTGGACACTGTCACAAGACCAGCTCTGGTGAACTGCAGGTAGAACCTGGTCAGCAGCGTGACCTCACAGCAGTGATGGTGAATGGTGTCCTGGGTGGTATAAGCAACACCACCAGTGGGTGAAATGAAGTTAATATTCTCCATTCTTGAAGATTTTTCAAAATTTGCCTGGAGATTTTCAAAAGGGCCGTAGGAAGTCTGATTTAACTGCAAAAATAATCCTCCTTTGAGTAAGAGGTTAGACTAGAGACCTCGAAGACCCTTTCCAGCCAATAGTTTATGATTTTGCCATAATAGAGAAAATAATCTGATATACTTCAGTCATCACAGAAATCTCATCTCTCAGAATTAACTTTAGTAAAGCACTTAATGGGTAAGTGCAAAGTAAATTTGATGGAATTTATGGAGTTTATATTTAAAGTGCTTTGTTTATAAGAAAGACTTTGGATTTGAAATATTTTAAACTTCCTGTGTATTCATAAAGTGAATAATAGATCCTTTAATATATAATTAATATAATTATTGATATGTACCTTCCCATGTCCCTTATCTTTACTGTGAATATTTAATGTATTATGATAACATTTTAAAAGTACAGTGTAGAGCCTGAAGGTATCAAAGAAAATATATCTAAACACTGATTCACAATCCAAAGAGCTACCACAATATAACTAAAAGGCTTTTGTAAGCAGTATTGCTCAGTATACTTAGACCTGTTGAAAAGAATTTCAAGATTTATTGGGAAATATTTTGGAAAAAAGCATTTTTAAGTGATAAAGAAAACCTTACAAAATATCGAGTTTCAAAAAACCCCCAAACAATACATTTAAATTAAACTGTGGATTTTAAGAGCTGCAGAATGGTTTTGATTGTAGTTAAACAGCAATATTTTCTTTGTGTAGACCCTAGTAACAGATGTTGCTTTTTTTTGGCAATCTGTAAGTAATCTCTTTTGTTCAATGAGCTTTAAGGCTTGTGTATTGTATTTGCAGTTTAATTTGTCAGAAGTGGCCAGATCATGTTATGTAGCTCCTGCGTCTTTCGGTCCTTAGTATTTGTATGACCTGGATGCTTTGTGTAAATGTTCCTTATTGGACTGCTATGAATAAGTGGTATCAAAACTGGACTGTACTAATCTAAATGTCTTTTATTATTAATTTCAGCACTTTGTTTGGTCAGCTGAAGAGTGCTTAGAAAGCCAGCATTGTTCAAGTGTAAATAGGGGGAATGTGCAGTCAAATGGCACATGGTGCTTAGAGCTGCCACGACTGATGCTGACAGGGCAAAATGGCTTTAAAGCAACCCCCTGGGTGGAGGAGTCTTGTGTTACCCTCATTTTCTGTTCCTTAAGTAGTGCATGTGTACTGCCATATTTCTGCTTTCCCTCCCCATGGGCTGTTGGATGTTAAAAGAAGCTTGGAGGTGGCTTTTTGCCTTGGCTGTAGCTGGAACCGGAGAAAAGGAAACAAAGAGAGGAAGACAGTTCAAGCCGTATCTGTCTGCTGCTTTCAGTTCTGCCAAGAAGTTCCTATGCTAACCTGCCAATATTTTAAGAAGATTGCCTAATATTATTAGGCATATGTTTTGTTATATGTAGACTTAATGTTTTTAAGAATAATCACACAAAAAGACACCTCGGTCAAAAATAAACACCTCTAGACAAAGAATCGGAAGTCATAATTACACATTTTTATAAAGCTGAAGTTGATTTTATGATTATGATTATGAGATTTAGATCTATATATTATCTTATGTTTCCTTGACTCTCCGTTCTTGTTCTGCAAATCTATATAACTTCGAGTCTTCCAATGTCTGTTTTACTGGCTTTGCTATTCTGAAAGAAATAGGAAAACACTTCGGTCCTGAAAGAGGGGAAAAATGTCAGAAAATGTTAGGAAACAGGCTTGCAGATAGGAGTTTGATACTATATATACATGATAGTATAATGTTTTGGGGGTTTTTTTCTGTTCATAAGGCAGAATGGTTTGAAGTTTAGAGTTGTGTCTTCCAAGAAAAGAAACACGTAGAGAATGTGGTGGTTTGCTGAAGGCGCCCAGTTCTGCAGCCAGCAAAGGCAAACAGTAACTTGTCTCTACTTCATGAAAACATGATTGGATGCCTTAATAAAATGACTGTGTAATACGGTATGATTGGCAGTTCCTGCTTAGGAAGCCAAAGAATAAAATAGCAGAGGTGTTGACATTCACTGGCAAATTCCCTCTGACTTCACAGGAGCTGGGTTTTAGTCTTAAATAAATAATGCTGAAAAAATGTGCTTCAGAAACTTTGGGTTAATCTGTTGGTTCAGATCTGGGTAGAGTGGATAACTATGCCTGCAGGCATTAACAGGTCAGACCAATCTTTTCATGGTTGTGGGCTTTACTGAAATAAGTGGATCAGATAGGGCGTGTGGTACCAAAACCTATCAGGGTGGAATCTGTGCAATTCTTCCAGGATCCATCCATTCCCAGGGTGTGACTGAGTATATTTTGGCTGTGCAGTTGGCAGGCTTCTCTCCCTGCAGCTCCTTTTGCCTTTATGGACAAATGCTGCTAAGCTAGGAGGGCAGCTGAGGGAAATGTATGCTTTTAACAGTTGAGGCACATGATCTCACTGTGCAAAGATGGAGCAAAACAGGAATGGTGCAAAGAGGAATATATGCAGAAAAGAAAGGAAAAATGCCATTGTAATGAGTTCCTCAGGAATGTGTTTATCTATAAATAAGTAATTGTACCATAGGTAATAAAAAAGGGAGAAAGGAATGTATTTAAAGAGGGAAGGGTGGAGATTGTTTTATATTTGTGAGTCTAGGTAATATAAATGCATGTCTGCTTCACTAAGCATTGTTGCCTAACTCCATAATAATTAGGGAGACATAACCACATCTCCAATCATCTGTCTACTATCTTCAACAAAGCCAGGATGTACTCATTCCTTTTTCAGATGTCTGTTCATGATAATGGATTGACTAAACAGTGAGTTTAACATCCTTTCTCATGAGCTTTGGGCAGGCTCTTCCCTTGCCTGATGCCATATGGTTGTCTCCTAGGCAGGCAGGGAGGATGTTCACGTCCTGCAGAGGTGCTGACTTGGGCAGGCTACTCACCAGAGAGAGTGGGGAGAGATGGCTGCACATCTCAGCCCAGATTTTACAACTATCACAGTTTGAAAAGTCAGCTATCACCGTTTGAAAAGTCTAAATCATTATACCTAACAAGTACACAGCTGAAGATTATGTTAATTCCACAGTAGGAGGTGCTGTAACTAACAGTGGAACAAGAATGAAGTTTTAAAGAGATTTCCTCTTCTTAATAAGCCTTTTTGAAGTAATAAATGATTCAAGTATCTTTTTCTTTTGGCTCCTTAAACAATGGACTGGATTTTTTTTTTTAAGCTAATTTCTCAGACAGGAATATATTGGGATAGGATGAAATATAAAAATGTTTAGACTATAGTAAAAGGAAAGATTTGACAAAGTGTCAAAAGATTGCTCCTTATTTAAATTTATTCTAAAGATCACGGACAAAATTTTATGCTTTGTATTTGGATGGACTGCGAGTCCTGTGTTTTAAATGTATTTTCATTTCTGCAGTCTGTTTATTGAGGTGCATTAGTATGAAAACAGATCACATTACTTATTGCATGTTCTAGAAGTTCACATGTTAATGCTGTTTGGTGGGAAATGAGATGAAGAAAGGCTAGAAAATTTAAAACTGTTTTGCTGTCAGGCAACACAACTCTTTTGCAGAAACACATCTTCATTACACTGCTCAGAGCAGCAACATAGAATAATTCTATTTTTTAATTTTATGGAAACTAAATGAAATCTGCTGTGTCGATCATAAAGGAGAATTCTAAGATGTTGGAGGGGTCTTTTTTTTTTTAATCGATTTTTTTCTTTTGATCTGTCTATGATCTGGGGTGATCAATGGCATCTAATGAAACCATTTAAGATTTTTGTCAGACATTTTATATCTCTAAGATTTTTCCCCATTTAGTAGAATAGAATCTCGAAGACCCCCAGCAAGTAGAAAGCTTCTAGTACTTGAACAAAAGAGAAGTACTTGAACAGAAGCACTTGAACAGAAGAGAAATAGAGGGTTTTTCCAAACTATCTTAGTCATAGGAGTCAGGTGATAGTCTAGCTAAATCTTAGGATTCTGTTCACATATGAATGCAGCTTTCATTTGCATTAAAATCTGGTAGTTCTATTAATGCTTATTGAGATTTTATGTTATTTCTAATCTTCATTTGAGCAATGATAATGTAAAATTTTCTTGAGATAATTTTGATGTCAAATTTCCAAATCTGGTGAATTTTCGTATTCATAATTGGTCATCCATAAATTTATTTTTTGTTTGTTTGTTTGTTTCTAGATAAGAAAATGTGACTACACATGTACAAACACAAGTTCTGGATGGGCCTGTGCATACAATATGTATGTGCACATGTACCATAAATGTACTAGCATGGGACACAAGCTACTGAGCACTAGAGATACCTGGTTAACTAATACTTCTGAACTACTAAATCCATTTACATGTATTGGACCACTGCTGTGTGTGTACCACTGTTTCAAGGCTGTCAGCCTCTACTCCCATCTGTTTATTGTGATATGACAAAGCTTCCACATATTTTTCTATCCAGAATAATTACGATATGTGCAGTTTATCACAATAAGCAATGAATTTCAGAGATATCTAGAGAACATATGAGTGGAATTCTTCTATACTTTTAGCCATCACAGGATAAAATTACTTCCACAGCTTAATCCGCATTAGGAAAATCCGAGATTCTTCCAATCAATTATTTGGATGTGGTGAGTCACTCGGCTTTGTTATTCTATTTGAGCAAAATTCTAAGTTCACATATAGATGAAAGCAGATTCTGAAAAGGAAATTGCTTGTTAACTGAAACCTTAAATAGTTTTCTTTAAGAAACCACAAGTCATCAGTCAGCTATCTTCCAACTATGCACTTCAAGTTCTTTCTAATTTAATGTATTACCTCTTTTACATCTTAACACACAAGACTTGTTACAGAAGACAGAAGCTGTCTTTTGTGTTTCCAAACTACTGTCTTTCCTTTAAGCCAAAATACACAAATGTTGACGTGCCAAGTAGCTCTTCAGGTAGGAAAATAAAAACATGTTCAGACATGTCCTGGAGACTGGGAAAAATGTGAGAAAATGTTTAGCAAAAATAAAGCATCAACAGCTTCATTTTTACTATTTTCAGCAGCAATCAGATGTCTAATTAAATCCCATTAGCCTAAAATAAGGCAGAGCTTTGAAGACACAAATCAATAACCAGAGTAAATGCCACACTGACTGTGTTAAGAGAGTTTTGAAGCTTTACCCACATTACACATTCTTCCAAGTTTAAGCCCTCTGACTTAACTTGGCCATAACTAAATCATCCAAATTAACATTTAGAGAAGAGGAGTAATAGGCCTTTTTGGAATACAGTTCACCTAAGATATCTGGTTTCCTCATCTTGTTGAATGTGTAACTTGCCAGGCTTTGCCTGTTATAATGTGACATTTCTTCACTCAAAAGCTCACTTTTATTTTTAGGAAAAGGTTTTGCTACAGACCTAAATTCATCACCCTGCACCAACTGTGAATTAATCTTCTACAAAGGCTTGGTCATTAAAAAGATAAAATAATTCAAACAACCACCATGAAGGATTTTAAACCTTTGCATAATATATGGGCTCTGTGGCAGAATCGGATTCACTGGTTTCCTGTATACACAAGAACAATAAAGTGTCAAAGTACATAAACAAGTCTTTTAAAACAAGCAAATGTGTCCTTTTAAGTCCTTCTCATTAAACAGACACAGCCTTATTTGGATACTGAGGCTACTTGTGCATTTAGTGCCTGAGAAACAACCCCTGCTGTAGGCAACATGTTCAAAAGTTTGATCTAAACCACAGAAATACCAGCTCCATAGGACACATTTCATTTTGTTAAAAAGTTTGGAATCAGATTACTTAGTCCTCACAACCATCAAACTTCACAGATTTAAACTGAGTCTGTTTTAACCTTCTCATGTTCTGCCAAGAGCCTTCTAAAGTGTTCCTTTCTTAAGTGTTCTGAAGTATCTGTAAAAATGCTACTTAAGAACATACAGAATTAATGTGGCCTCAAAACTACTAATAATGCTGTTCCAGATGTTTGTGGTGAATTGCTGAATAGGGAAATTAATAAAGTCATACTTACACAAACAAGCTTGCTTTAAAATACTTGTCCAGATCTGTCCTAAACCCACTAAAATCAGAGAACTCTGTACTCTCCTTCTCCCTAAAGCAGTGGCCTCCAACAAATCATGTTAAGCTTCCAAATTTCTTATGTATTCTTATCATCAGACTTGTTAAATTGGAAACAATATACATGTTACCGTTTTCTTTGGTTCTGTGGACCACTTCCCATAACCTCATGGCCTGAAAACTTAGATCTAGGTATATGACAATGGAAAGCATGACTACAGGACGTTTGTTTGCTCTCATTTTAGTTTGGTACAGTGGATGATAATAGCACTGAGGCACAGACTATTGACAAGTGAGCAACAATACCTAAGATCCTGATCTACCTATACAGATATCCGTAAGGACAAACTAATTCAAAGTCTCCTGGGTGGTGAAAAACAGAAGGAGCAAAAGAAGTTTTTCTCTCACGTTTACTCTCATTCACCTGAATAAATCTGATGAGCTCTCTCAGCTAAGTATGAGACAGAGTGAGGGCATTTTAGCCCCTATGCATTGCCTTCTTTTTCTTTGTCATCTGTCTGTGTATGGCTTGTCTTCTTCAGCAGGCCTGAAGAAATGAAAAGCTTGTTCCATTCTGACTTGAGGGCAAAATATCATCTAATGAGTGCAACAGTGAAACAAGGTAAAATGTTTTGGGTGCTTTTTGTGTTTTGAGACATACATGTCTATGTTTGCAGACTTCAGTGACTCAAAGTTGCAGCTCCAAAAGTTTATATATATTTCCATTAAAATCCTTGTCCTTAAATACATTCAATGAAGTCCTTAAATAGTCCTTAAGTATTAAAAGTCCTCAAATACCTTTCAATGTGTAATGCTAGTCAGCAATGTAAAAATAGCAATGTAGAAGTGCATTACTGTCCTTAAAATGCCAAAGCAATTGTTTGAATGAATACATCTTTGTCTTCCTGCTTTTAATACTAACATAAAAGATGAAGACAACAAAAATGTCTCCATCATTTAGAGACATCTCTAGATGACATGCTGTACCATTTAAGTTATAGAGTGCCTTCTTAAAGACTAAACATCTTAGAGAATAATACAATACATACCCCTATTCTCAAAGCCTCATTAGTGTTGCTCAGTTCAGGGTGGGGAAAAGGTGATCAGGAGAAACTGGCCTGTGGTCCCTGCAGAAGTGAAAGATGTGGGAAACTCCTAAGTTCTTATGCCAAGGTTGTTACAGCATGGAGGTGTTTCAGTGCAGCGTGGTAAAACGTGAAATAAGGAGCCAGCTTAGATGTCACCACTGGGGGCCACTGCTACTTAGCAAGAGAGAAGGAAAAGGAAGCTGCTGCATGGCCTGGAATCTGCATTGCTGGAGATAGTTCCCGTAGAGAGGCAAGAAAATGACCCAGTATGGAGTTGCTTACGAGATGAGAATAGCCACCAAAGATATGCACAGGGAACTGAAATCTCCTGACAATGAACATACAACTTTTGCCAAATGTCATCATGAGTGATGGCAGAAGTGACAGCAACCACTCACACTTTGCAGTGGCATTCCCAGTCTTGTCCTGATCCACATATCTTTGGAAAGAGCTTGCATATCAGTAATAACTGGGACCCCTTATTAATCAAACCTGCTCAAAAATGGGTCATCATCATCATCATTGTGTTCTATGAACAGGAATCACTTTTCTTGTTAAGGAGAAGAACAGACAATATGGAATAGGTAAAAATGTTTTTATGGCAGACTTTGAGGAGTAATTTGAGAGCAAGATGAAATGGAAAAGGATAAGACGGACAGAGAAATTACATACAAAAGAGAAATGAGTGGCTTCTCCTTAGAGTCTTGAGACTTTTTTTTTTCTCCATATTACTCATCTTTGTAAGTACATATTGCTGGAAGTATCGATTCTGGACTACATTCAATAGATTTTACAAGGGTTTCTCCTAAGAATCAAGAAATTTCAAAAGGAAATCTTTCTCACTCCAGACATTCTTATTGATTACATTATTAACACCCAAACGGATCCTTCTGAAAATCTTTTGTACAAAACATATTCATGGAATGGAAACCAAGGCCTGACTTTTCCTATCTCTTTCCTATAATATGATGGCAGAACTTACCAACTTCAAATGGGCTAGTGTTCATATACTTTAAAAGTGACAAGGGACTCACACCTCACAACAATTTATCACACTGATATTTTGGAGAGGAGCAGTTATGTGTCACATACAACAACATTTGCTCCTGCATGATGCTGGTGCAGACAGCAGCAGGTATTTTCTCTTCTTTTTGGTCTGAGCTGTCATGACATGAGGGAATGACATATAAGGGCCAGCCTGACTGAATGTGATCTTTTTGAAAACAAACACACTCACAGATGAGAAAGGCAAACCCAGGCAAAGAAGGGTTTCTCACCTCCAGAACTGGTGGACAAACTGGTGCAATTGCTGCTAAGAAATACTGAATGTTGACCTCCCCAAACACTTTTAGTATGTCTCTAGGACAAGCACTATAATGCATTGTGCTGTATCCACACAAATCTCTGTTTGCCGGCCAGCCTGGAGAAACACATCACAGGCAAATGATAAGAAAAGCAGGTGTGGGTCACTGAGTGGTGTTCCAGGCCCCATCCTCCTGGGAGAGCTCTGGCACTGGTACTGCTATTGTACATTGTTAATTAAATCATTCTAATTAATTCATTCAAAGTGTAAATTAGGAAGCAAAGAAGATAAATTACACTAATACATTTAACCCCATGCCGTTTATTTAGCAGTTGAACAAAATAATGTGGTTAAAAAGAGTCTAACAAGGCAAAAGCCCAAGACACAGCTGTTTAATAGCATTAAAAATGAGATCTCAGACTGTGCTGCAGGCACATACTGCCTGTTTGCATTTAAAAGGCTTGCCAATATAGCTGTACTGGCAAACCCTGCTAGTTTAGATGCAGCTGATACCAACCAAACAAAACCAAAACAAAATACATATTTCCATCTTCTATGTGAAATAATCTGCTCTGGAAATTGATTATTTTACCAGTACAGCTCTACCAGTGTTAGAACCCTTGCTGGTGCTACTGGAGTAATCTGGGAGATCTTTTAGCTATGTATTATGCCTGCAAAACATGAAAGTGTCAATAAAGCCATATGATAAAGTTTGCTATACATTCAAGGTTCCAAGAACTTGTCTCAACACAGAAGCCAAACCAATTTAAATAAAGAGCAAGGTGAAATAATTTAGTTAATTTAGCAGTGTTTTCTGCACAGCAAGCAAGCTGGATTTGAGTTGAATGAAGACTTTCCTACCCCAATGTTTTCAGAATCAAATGTGGCACTTAATTCTATTATTTTCATTAAAATGAGAATATTTAGGGGTTTATATTGACATACTCATTCTTTCAAACTTCTTATTAAAACAATCAAACAAACAAACAAACAAAACCAACCCTAAGAGAATATCAATTTCACATCACTCTAGAAGCTGAGGCTTTGAGAAAAGGGACAATTATCTTGTGATTTGTGATAAAATAATGATATTTAGTAACATTGCAAAGATCCTATCTATCCTGGCATAGTAATACTAGGAGAAACATGTTTCAACTAGTTCAGCGGCCATGTTAAACTACGTCCTGGAATAGGCTAGGCCAGCTTTGTTTTCAGCAATGTCAAAATACAGATTGGCCCATCTACAAAACTGGCTTAACCAGAATAGTGCTTAACTGTGATCTGACTTAGTTCTCAGACCAACATAAACCAAGCCAAAGATTTGCTTGGACCAAGTTAATTTCTTGAGAGTTTTTTCCATGCTAGCAAAACAAGCATTCTTATTCTAAATGTGCTGTAAGGTCTATTCAGACAAACCTATCTTCTTCTAACTCCTGTGCAGGAAGGAAAAGAAACACTTCGGGTGTTTTGTGACTTGAGCATAAATAAGAGCTCATTTGAGCACATCCAAAAGAACAGCTGCTGTGGTTTGTAAGCATGGACTGTGGAGTTCCTTTTTCTTCTCATTCTCTCTCTCCTCTCACCAGTATCAGTGCTTTACACAGACAGAAGGATCTGTCTGGCTGTGTACTTGTTTCCCCAACAGATGACTTAAATCTTCATCCAATCATTCTGCCCTAATTAACTTCAACAGGTTCCTCATTTCATGGAAAAAAAGGAAGATCAGTACTTCATCTGGTTATTCACTTACAGGATTATTGCCCCATTTTTTTCATGCAGGGTATTGCCCAAATCTGCATGTGCCGTGGGCATCCACATAAATCCTATATGTTGTCTTCTCTGTGGATCTCGTTTTTCACTGACCATTCTTACACCTATAGTTCAGATGTTGCTCAGGAATAGATAGGTGATGTTCTATCATTTCTGTTGATCACCCACAGCGATAACTATGCCTGTTCAAAGTTTGTCCTAACACTGTATGAAGCAATGCGTCCCTCTGTTTTTAGTTGCATAGAATGAGATATTCTGACTTTCTGACACCAGATTGTGGAAGATTCACCATAATGGACAGGATTTGGGTGGAATCTCTGCAGGTTTAGTTGGGGAGAAAATAGGATCAAGGCATTTTATAGTTATGTTACGATGAAAGGAAAAAACTGGACTCGTAACATGGACAATACAATGTGCAACAAAGGTTGAACATTGACAGTCAAATTGAAATTCTCTACAGGTACATGACTCAAGTCTACATTGGTGTCCATGAATACCCCTTGTGCAAGGTTGTTTACAATTTACAAGAGCTTCTCACACCTAAACAGCTTTGAAACATTCTTTATTACATACAGATGTGCAACATTTTCAGGCCATGCAACCTGCAATACTTCATGTTGTAATAAAACAAAATTGTAAAAAGAAATAATCTATGAAACAAATTACTCTTTCATCTGCTCTCTGTTCAGCTATGCTCCCCAGGCTTGCATATGCCCACAGGCTGTCTAGAATTACAGATGTGTCCTGCTGTACACTAAGTGTGTGCTAATCTGCAGACTCTAGAGTCCAGCAACACAAATATAAATAACCCTCTGCTAGGGCAAATTGCTTGCAAGACATTCTTTTCTTCAACTGGAGAAGTTTGGGTGACATTTCATTATGAAGAATGAGCAAATTCTCCAAACGATTCAAAAAGACACTTCCTGCTGGTGCGAGTAATTGTTCTTATCTTCCTTAAAGCCTCTTTAGACTAATACCACTGCTTTAAGTGATATTAGCAAATAGTAAACTAGCAGTATGTGCAACGTTTAGTATGGTACCTTATGTTTTTCTTTTACAGAGCCACACAATACCATTATGTAAACACTGTTATGTCTAGAAGATGTTTATTGTTGAAATCGGCCTTTTGCACAAATGCGTTTTTCACATACTTTGTTAATTGGGAAATAATTAAAGCCAGGCCTCCCTTTGTACTGCGGGGAAGGGTTCCACTGGGCAGCTGTGAAGCGGCAGCTCCGTGAAGGCCTCCCGAGAGCGCAGTGACCGCACGGCCCGCGGGAGCTCCGCGGAACCGCCCCGCCGCGGGAGGAGCAGCGCCCGGCGTGGGGCTCAGAGCCCGCGGTGCCCGGGCTCCTCCGCGCCCTCCCGGCCGCTCCCAGGGCGCCCAGGAGGAGTTTCCCACCGTC
>VXBB01022688.1:65900-79973 GCA_013399915.1 Illadopsis cleaveri
CCTCCGCGCTCGCCCGGGAGCCGCAGCTGTAAGTTGGTGCCACTGGCCCGGTGCAGCGCCCGGCACGGAGGGGAGGCGGAGGGGCAGAGCTGGGGGCAGAGCTGCCGGCGGTGCTTCTCCGGCGGGAGCCGGGCTGACTCGTCGGTCCCCGGCACAGGCGGACCCCGGCCCTCCTCCGCCCTGTCCGGAACGCCGGGTACTAGCGGGTGGGTAGGTATTCGGGGTGGTTTGCTATCTCCTGTGCAGGCTGCCCTGTACGGAGGCTGCTCGCCTTCCCGGTGGGCTTGATCTTCCTGCTTGGGGCCCCAGGCGGTCCGGAGCATCCCTCAGCGGGCGTGAAAACAGCAGGGCAGGGAAGGAGCGAGCGCCTGGCTGCTCCCTGAGCTGGCTGCGGCGCTGCTCTCCCTGCGCCGGTACAGAAACTTCTGCACGTGGTTATTGCTTTGTAAAGGAAACCAAATGCATTTTTAGCTTCTCGCGCTGGTTTTTATATCAGTCTGGGAAGAGGCTCTGCGAGTTTCTTCTCAGAGAGGGAGTTATTGAGGCGTTTTGATGGGGCGAACTGAGGGGAATTTGGAGTTGCATTTCTTTGTTTGCATGTGGTGAGCTGTAGTGCATTCTAGCAGCAGCAGCGTGTTCTGCTTTCCGTCTCGCTGCAGGTCCACTGAGTTTGAAGACTTTAGGCAGTGTCACGGTTTGCCTCTGCCACACTGATAACATCGGTGCAGATTTAGCAATTGAAAGCGGTGTTAGTTACATCGATGGGATAATTGGTAGATTTCCTCTCTTTCAGCTGTTTCACTGATCCTAAACAAAAACGCAGCCACCACTGTGTAATTACACAGTCGTATTAAAATGAGCGTGCATCGGGGATGTGTCAGTAATTTGAAAATACTTAATCTTTCATTTGATTTAGGCTGAGACCTGCATGCTATAGAACTGTTAAGTAGGACAAGGAGCCTGTTGTTTAGTCTTAGAGTAGTGTTTACTGCTGGGCTGCTGTGACAGGTAGCCTGTTGAAGTGTAATTATAAATCAAAGTCTTGGTTCAACCTCTGTTCCTAGATAAAATCTATATCTGTAGTTTACTGACCACTTCTTCTCTTTTACATACAAATACCATTTCTAAGGGGAAAAAAATGCCTGAAGGGAATTGGCTAATATTATTGAAGATGAACACTTGATCACTGACTGTAAATTACCTCTGCTAAAGTATTTGAGGCTTGCATAATTTCCAGCACCAAACAGAGAAATTGGAGCTGTCATTTTTGCATTTTAGTGTTCTTACAAGATTCTGGATTGACCTAATTGCCAGAGACTCAGAAAGGCTATTTACAGAAACACTGCCTGTTAGTGAATGATGCTACTTGCTTCTAAGGGTGTTAGTTCAGCAAGTCCATGTGCAATCTCATCTCAGCATCACACTGGAGGAAAAAGATGTGTATAGATATGTATCTTTGTTCTGTTTGGGGAAATATGTTAGCTTATCTTAAATGTGAATTGGCATATTTTGAATTCCTCTCTATAGATGACATTGCAATGATAAAGGCAATCTTACAGGAACAGTTCACAACCAGCATATGTGAAATTTACTTCTCACCAAGCGACTAAGTCTTCTGTTATAGTAGGGTGAAATGCTGAGTGCCTTATTCAGTAGCTGTTTGAGAGGGGTTTTAATACAAATTTTAATTTTTTTACAGTGGTATTTGGTACTATGGTTGTGGGTGGGCTTTGGGTAACAGACAGTGATCTGTTCCTCCCCTCTCCATGTGGTCTGTAGTTCACTAGCCTCCCCTGTATGCATAACTGCAGGGTGGGGGTTTTTTATGTTTGCCTCTATTTTGTTGTGGTTGTGGGCTCATTCTGAGTGGTGCTGAACAAGCATTGCTCATGGGAGTACACAAGCTGGTGAAAGATCTAAGTGCCTGCATCTGAAGCCTCTGATGTGAAGTTTACCTGCCCTGTTTCTGAACCCTGTGTGCATGATGAAAGAAAGTTTTCAGTGTACTCTGAAACCCCCCAATATGTAGGGGCAAAGAAGAGAACCTGTGTTTTCACAGAGATCCTGACATGCCTAGACTGTGATGTCTACACACATATTCAGTTAATTGGAATGAGGGGTAGGGGGGCAGTGAGCATATCCAGATACTGGTTATTCTGTTGTCTCTGATCAGTGGGGTGTTTAGCTCCCATCCTGCTCCCTGGTGAGGAACCTTGAAAGAGTATGTCCTCAGTGTAAGGAAAACCTACCTGTAATCCAGTGACTACTGTGCCTTGCATCCTAACAGCATTTAAAACAGTAAAGTGCCTGGAGAAGTTTGAAAAATTTGACAGTAAAGTGTTCAGCTTCCTATTTGTGTCTTCACAGTGCTTGTATACTAGTATTTCAGGCCACGACCTTTCTGTAATCCTTCAGTTTCAGGAGATTTCAACCTGTAAATGGTTATTTTTGGCTATAGGTTAAGTGGGTTATTTTAAGTCTGAGATTAGTGCTCAAGATCCTCAAATGCCATCTGGGTAATTTTTTGCCAGACAATACAACTTCATTAAAGCTCATTTAATATTTCCTTGTAAAAGAGTATGTGTTTTGAAGACATGGTAGCTGCCTTAAGTTGTTCTGTGCTTAGTGCATTTAATAGGTTGGTCTAGGGAGCACTGGTATGATCCCTTTCTAAGCTTTTGCATGGTAGAGTGAGACAGATGCTCTGCCTTGTAGCTCTGATGTGTAGGACTCCTCTCTCTTTTGGAGGACTTTGGATTGTGCACCGTATATTGGGCAGTGTTACCTGCTCTTTTCAATCCCTGTAAAGTTTTATCAAGCAAATGGTGTTTCATATTAAAGGAAATGTGCTATGGTAGTTTTACAGTAAGGTGTCTCTCTATTCCTTACTTTAAGTTGGGTTTAAGGGCTTTTTTTGCTGTAACTGAAGAGAAAGGTGTATCACAAACTTGCTGTTTTTCAATATGGTGAATCAATTACATTAGCACAGATGGTGGTACTGGCTGTGCTGCAGTTAGACTGCAGGTGTTGCATGTTCCATATACACAGATTGCTTGTTCTGAAATGGAGTCTGCTGTCCAAATTAAACATGTGGTTTTGATTTTGTCAATGTTTCTGGTCATATGAATCTAGAAAAATACATGTATTAAAAAGTGCTGGTTTTGAGGCTTGTAAAGCTCTTGTATTATCTTGAAGCATGAAATGTGGGAATGAAATTCTATAGTTCTGTACTGCTTAAAGATGCTCAAGTATATGAAAATGTCTGTATGAGAGCAAAGTATGTCCACATTAAAATCTTCACAAGTGGCCCCAGGTCATGCTCTGACTTAGGACATTGCATGCTTTCCAGGTAGACCTTTTGGCCAGTTCTTTATTTGAAGGTGCAGTGAAAGGTACTCTGGACATGCCATTAGCATAGTAATTAAGCAAGTTTGGTTCTTGGCTTTCTCTGAGTTTTCTCTGCAGTTTGAAGAAGAGAAGTGAGGTTATTACAGTACCAGTCACAGCCACAGCTTGCACTGAGTTCTGTATGTTTCTTCACCTCCTACTATTTGCACTGTGGTTTTCTGACCATTAGCTTTATATTGCTGCAAATATTCCTCCCTTGCCCTATACTCCATATACATATATATATATATATACACACTCACTATATACTATTTTGACTTGACCCTTAGTTAAATTTGGAAAGTTGCTGCTGTAATTATACATAGACCTACATATCATGGCAGGTAACAATAACATTAACCTCTAAACAGGATCTGAGTAGTGTTTTGTTTGTTAGGAATATGGCAGGATAGGATATGTCTTCTGTTTTATGCCTCCTCAAAACTTCAGAATGAACTAATGGCTTAAGCTCTGAGGTCCTGACTCTCCAGGTGTTTTCAGAGGCAGTGTCAATGACTTTGGCTGGTAGCCAAAACATGTTTTTCTGCTGACCCTGCCTATGTATATGCTATATCACTATGGCAAGCAGACACTGAATTCTGTGGAATGAAGGTGGAGTCTGTAGACCTTACTAATCATATATTTTTTTACAGTTACACAAGTCTAAATCTATGGTCAATACCAGGGTTTTATTTTAAAGTTTGGGTTTTTTGTTTTTTTTTCATTTTGTGCTGTTGCATATGGAATCACTATACCAAAGGGAAGCTTCCTAATGGGATTAGTAGGTTTTTGTTCCCTGTGCAGCTTTTGACATTCCTTAGGTATTCTGTCTGGTAGCTCTTCCTGCTATGATTCAGTACAGGAGAATGTTTCAAGCGTGTGCATGTGTATGTATGTAATGAATCAGCTGGTCTAGGTTGGGGAAGGGTGAGAAAATCAGTCCTGGTTCATTTTCTTTCTCCAGCTTACTTGCTTACTGTATTGCTATGAAAGTGGGAGATCAGGTTTCCCAAGATAAACCTGCTCTTGGGCAACAAATTTAGACTATGTCATTTATGAATCTCGCCTTACAAAAAAATAAACGCATGCCAAAGGTAGATGTAATTCTCTGTCCACTCAGCTGTAAATTAAGACTTTTTCTCTCCCATCCTATAGTGAATAATAGACACACTTTTTGATATTTAAAACCAGCAACGATTTTGACTTTTATCTATATTAAATTTTTTCTTTGCTTGTAGGTGTGAAAGAAAATGTCGGTCAGCATGCACGAGAATCGCAAGTCCAGGGCCAGCACTGGCTCCATAAACATATACCTGTTCCACAAGTCATCCTATGCTGATAGTGTCCTTACCCACCTAAACCTCCTGCGTCAGCAGCGTCTCTTCACAGATGTGCTTCTCCATGCTGGAAACAGGTCCTTCCCCTGCCACAGAGCAGTGCTGGCTGCTTGCAGCCGCTACTTCGAGGCAATGTTCAGTGGAGGACTGAAAGAGAGCCAGGACAGTGAAGTCAACTTCCACAATTCCATTCACCCAGAAGTCCTGGAGCTTCTTCTGGACTATGCATACTCCTCCAGAGTTATCATCAACGAGGAAAATGCAGAGTCGCTGCTGGAGGCTGGTGACATGCTGGAGTTTCAGGACATTCGGGATGCTTGTGCAGAATTTCTGGAGAAAAACCTTCATCCCACCAACTGTCTCGGTATGCTGCTGCTGTCGGATGCTCATCAGTGTACCAAACTGTATGAGCTCTCTTGGAGGATGTGCCTTAGCAACTTCCAGAGTATCAGTAAAAGTGAAGACTTCCTCCAGCTGCCAAAAGACATGGTAGTGCAACTCCTTTCCAGTGAAGAATTAGAAACTGAAGATGAAAGGCTGGTGTATGAATCAGCTATCAACTGGGTCAACTATGACCTGAGTAAGCGTCACTGTTACCTGCCAGAGCTGCTGCAGACAGTGAGACTGGCCCTCCTGCCAGCCATATACCTTATGGAGAATGTGGCCATGGAAGAACTAATCACCAAGCAGAGGAAAAGCAAGGAGATTGTAGAAGAATCGATAAGATGCAAGTTGAAGATCTTACAGAATGACGGAGTGGTCACCAGTTTGTGTGCCAGACCCCGAAAAACTGGCCACTCACTCTTTCTTTTGGGTGGCCAAACCTTTATGTGTGACAAGCTGTACTTGGTGGATCAGAAGGCGAAGGAGATCATTCCAAAGGCTGACATTCCAAGCCCACGGAAGGAGTTCAGTGCTTGTGCCATAGGCTGCAAAGTGTATATCACCGGGGGACGAGGATCAGAGAATGGAGTCTCCAAGGATGTATGGGTGTATGACACCCTTCATGAGGAGTGGTCCAAGGCTGCTCCCATGCTGGTAGCTAGGTTTGGCCACGGCTCTGCTGAACTTAAACACTGTTTGTACGTGGTAGGAGGGCACACTGCAGCAACTGGCTGCCTTCCAGCTTCCCCTTCAGTATCCCTAAAGCAAGTAGAGCAGTATGACCCCGTGACCAACAAATGGACCATGGTTGCCCCGCTGCGGGAGGGAGTGAGCAATGCAGCTGTGGTCAGTGCAAAGCTGAAGCTGTTTGCTTTTGGTGGTACCAGCGTGAGCCATGACAAGCTGCCCAAAGTCCAGTGCTATGATCAGTGTGAAAACAGATGGACAGTGCCAGCCACCTGCCCCCAGCCCTGGCGCTACACGGCTGCAGCTGTTCTGGGAAACCAGATTTTCATTATGGGTGGAGACACTGAATTCTCTGCCTGCTCTGCTTACAAATTCAACAGCGAGGCGTACCAGTGGACTAAGGTGGGAGATGTGACGGCAAAGAGAATGAGCTGCCATGCGGTGGCATCTGGAAACAAATTGTACGTGGTTGGAGGCTACTTTGGCATTCAGAGGTGCAAAACACTGGACTGCTACGACCCCACGTTAGATGTATGGAACAGCATAACAACTGTGCCCTATTCGTTAATTCCCACGGCGTTTGTCAGCACCTGGAAGCACCTCCCCTCCTAACTGTGTGTGTGTTGGCAATTACAAGTTATCAGGTAAGAAATAACACCTTTGAACCTCGCTGTAATAACGCTTTTCAAAAAGCTTTTCAGCAGCAGCTCTGAGGAGGGGTGAGTATGTTTGATGCAGTTTTACATCTGCATCACCTGAGATACATGTGTTCACAGGCTGTTGTCAGCCAGGCACCAGATCCTGGAAACAGTTTACCACATATCTTGAATCCACTTTTGCAAGGCCTTTTCCTGCATGATTTGGATGTAAAGGACTGAGCAAAAATAACATTTTCAACTTGGGGGGAAATGCAGATAATCTTTTGAAAATTGACTCTGGCTCTTAACTACTAAATGCATGCTACACAAAGGTTCCAATGCCATTTTTATGATGACTGAGACTAGGTCACTCTGCATCCAGTAACAGTACCCAAAAAAGATACAGTAAATTCTGATCTGAAGCCTGACAGTGAATTCACTTGAATTTCCATGCAGACAACCCTTAGATAAAGCTGCTGTCTTATGATGGGTGTTTTACAGGGAGTTCAGGCCTAATTTTCAGTCTCAGCTAGACAGCACGGTGGCATCTGCATGGGCTAAGGTTGCATTTTCTCCATTGTTACACTTTAAAATTCAGATTTTTCAAAACACTTATGCTTATATATGTTGAACTAGGTATAGTGTCAGGAAGATATGTAATTAATATTGCAGCCTGAAATAATTACTAGTCTATAGCACACACTGTTCCAAAACAATTTAATTATACATAATGGGCCAGGCTCTTACCAGATGCAACTTCAGCATTGTATCTTCTCACAAGCAAGTCTGAATTTGGTCTTGCTTGGTTGGTTGTTGTGCATTTCTGATTTTTGGGAGGAGGATAGAAGATTTTTGCTATTAATCTGTGTATTTTGCAACAAACCTGGCAGATTCCCATTTGTGTTGTGTTGCTTTTATTCCCCACTTCCTCTTTGTGGCTTTAGTACAAAGTCAGTTACTGCCAGCCAAATAGATATAGTGATGTCCTTGAACCTAAATAATCAGTGCCCTGTGAGTGGTAGGTTTTTTTGGGTTTGAGCAGTGTATATTGTACCCATGAAGGCAGGCACGTTATAAGAAAAAGGCAAATAAATACAGTTGCAGTAATTAAACAAGCTACCCATGTGCCTTTGGGTTACCTAAAAGTTCAGACTGAAGAGGATTTCCAGAATATAGGAAAAAACTTTTGTGTAAAGACTTCCCTAGGTTCTTCTGTTTGGGACAGGTCATTAGGGAGGTTTTTTTGTGGTTTTTTGCAGCACTAGGCTAACTCTTGCAGTAAATGCAAACCCCAAAGGTCTTTGAAGCAGTGTAGATAGTGGAGTTACTCTTGTAGCTGCCTTTCAGTTGACTGGGGGTTTTGATTGAGTAAAGAGCACAAGATTGGGCCCATGCAAAGCAGCAGCTCAGCTTTGAAATCTACTGTGAAACTGGGCAGTGTTATGCCATGATGCTCTTCTCTCAGGTGGTTTTTTGCCTTGAAAACATTACCCCATGCCCTCTCTCTTTTCCCCTCTCCCTACTTTGTTTTTCCCAGACTTTTCTTCAGAAAGCACAGCAAACCCCAGAGACTTACCAGGTCCTGCTTATTGGCAATAATTTCCCCACTGACAGCAAATGGAAGCCCTCATTTCTGTGTGTCAGCTTCCTCCCTAGCTGGGAACTGCATCTCGATATCTTCAGTTAATTTGTATTATTACTGACTTTATGCGGTTCTCAGTGTTATCAGAACAGCAGTATTGAATGCCTGGACTCAGGTCTGTGCCAAGAAAAATATTGACTTATTCTTCTGAGTCTGACTTAATTGTTCTGGAGTTTACAGTGCATGAAGGAGTGTTTTATTTTGAAAAAGGGCTCTCCGAATATAACGGTGCAAAAAGCTTTCCTTTACTCTGCAGTATCTTGTTAAAAGCCAGTGTTTTGTCTTCACTAACACACAAGATAACTGGCTTAACTAGCACACAAGATAACTGAATGTAGCTATAGACTGAAATCTCTCCAGTGCTGTGTGCTCATCCAGCAAGTAGGTTGTTTTTTTTCCTACTGACTCCTGCTGCTTTGTCAGTGGGTGGGAGAGCCAAAAAGGAAATTACTTGTGATTACTCTGTTTTCATGGTGCTGTGTGGCCCCAATCTGACAGCTTTCAGGAAGACTTCAGTCTGCTTTGTCTTGTTCCTCAAACTTGGGAGTTTTGAGTCGGATTTTTTCCCCTGTGTTTTGGAATTGTTTATAGCTTCTTTTTTTAAAGTTCATCCCATGACAGGAAACACTGTTTTGACTTCAGTGTTGATAGTCTGTTTTGATGGGAAGAATGTCATACTATGCTGAAGAATGCCTAGGATAGACTAACCAACACCGAGTGGACCATTTTTTTAGACATAAAAAAAAATAGCCCACACTTGCAGAAACACCATGAACAGCTATGTAGGCTGGGTTGTTTCCTGTGAATGTTCTCTGTTGTTCTTAGACATCACAGCCTGAGAGAGATGTGGTGTGTTCAGAGGATCTGTGAGTGCACTAGAGCTCATTTGCATTGTAATGAAGTAGGATTTGCCTTCTAAAATTCTAGCAGTGCTGTCAGAAATTATTGTAATGAACTGATGATGGTTTGGGAGCTGGAATTTTGATACAGCTTCACAGTGAAAAACCAAAGCACAATCTCAGTGTCCAAAGGCTGAATTTCTCATTGATTAATTGATTTTATAAAGGACTCTGGCATGGATTTATTGGTGGATGGTATATTGCTGTGTAAAAAGAAGTTAAGCAGAATTCTGCTTAAATGAAGAGTAGATGTATTTTAAGTAAGGGAATTCTATGGCCCTCTCTCTGTTGTGTGTAAATTCAGTTCAGAATTTGTTAAGGTGAACAGAGGTATTGAGGCAAGACACCTTCACCTTTCCTTCTACTTTGCTCCAACCAGGTTTGTTTTGGCTAAGGGGTAGAAAAAACTCTGCATTGAGTGTTCATGTGGATTTTTGTGAAAGAGAAGTTAGAAAATGCTGTTTGCTTGAAACAAGTCCACAAACTCTTAAGATTTTGGGGGAGCATAAAAATGTGGAAGTATGCAGGATGCATGACATGTTCATCACTTTGAAGTGTAATAAGGCCACTTCGATTTAGGTGTCAGGTGACTGAATTTATATCCAAAAAATTAGTCATTCTGCAGTCAATAGGATGGTTTGCAGAGTGGGGTTAATAGAATAATAAAGTCAGACTCTGGCCCTAATTAATTGTGTTCTTGACTGGCTTGTGTCTTAGTAGTTGGGTATTGCACAAGAACCTTGAGGTTCAGGGTGGGCAGGGAAGCCCATCAACTGGGTTGTATCCTAAACCTAGCTTTTAGCTTTTCTTTGGCATCTAACAAAAACTTTATGGTATATTGTTGCAGCAAAACCTTTTAAGTCATTTCTCTCTCCTTTCCCTCCACCTCTTCCCGTGCTTTTAGTTTACTCCTTTATTTGGAGAAGAGAATTGGAACCTCAGATGTGGAGAAGTTTTAATGAAGAAAAATAACTCAGCATCTCTTGCATTTGAAGAAAATCATCTGCACCTTGTAAATTATCCAACCTAGACATGAAAGAATGGGAGAAGAAACCCCTGTCTTCAGTGCTTCAACACATGGTTTAAATATAAATGGACATAAATGTGATCTGGTCGTTGCTAACAGTGGATTAATGCCGATGTTAATCATCCTTCAAAGATGAAAATAACAGAGACAGAGCTTCTCTTGGCTGTGCACCACACAGCACTTGATTTCCATGGACCCCACTGTTTTTATGTGAAGTTCGAAATGGATGTCACCTCTCCCTGTGGTGGTTTGAAGTGCCAGTGCCAGCTGCAGGGGGAGCAGGCCAGGTCTGAAACAGCAAGGTGCTGCTGTGGATGAAGATACAGCAGCATTGCTGCTGAACTCTGCTGGCTGGAGTGTGCTTGCCTGTGGGCAGTGCCTACAGCATCTGTTACACCTCGTGTTGCATTGTCCTGTGTGCAGTAAGTGACCTTCTGCTTCATAAGGACGAGTCCAGTGGTGAAATGTTTTTCCAACAGTGGGGAACACATTACATCCCGAAAATACTCACTGTTCCTGTTCCTCCCTGTATTTATAATTCAGTCTGTCCCTTTCCTATTATGTTACTTGTTGTAGATATAGTTATTTATTGTTCAGTGCTTGCATGCTGAAACAATGCCTGCAATTGTCTTCATGTTGCAAGGGCTTGTGTGAATTGTATGTTTTGCACATACTGTGATTGCTGACTTGCTCTGCTGCACAAAGAAAGAAAACTATTGGGTAACAGTCGGAGGTGGGAGGGAGGAGTGGCTTCCCAGTCAGAAATTGAAGGATTACAGGACAGGATTTTAAATTACACATGTGCTGAAGGAAGAAGCCATGGAGGTCACTTTCTCAGGCCACCAGCTCCTTGGGTTGCATGTGGTGTGTCTTGTAGATGGTGTCCTTGGAACATTTCATTTGTTGGTCATGCCTTTCAATTTCTAACCTGGAAATAGCCAAAGTCTCTTGCAATACATGCTTTGTGCCGCTTCCTGATTGCAACGCAAATACTGTGGAAGAGCTTCTGGATACCAAGCCCAGATGAAGTCATTGTCCAAACTTATTTATTTATTTATTGGGTTGGAGGAGGGTTACCTGCAGCATAGCCACATTGTCCTGAAGGAGTGGAGAATGGTGATTCAAGAATAAAAACAAGAAAAAAAAAACCCCACCTCAACATAGGTTAATGATGAAGTCTTAAGGAAAAAAAAAAAGAAGAAAGAGCAGCAATTTTGCACTGACTGGATTGCCTCATCATCTGGATTTCAGATCATCTGAGTGGCCAGATGTCAAAGACCCAAGTGCTCTAGAAAAATTCTTATGGGGATAGAAAATGAATTTCAAACCTCTTATCTTGAAAAAAAAAAAAAAAAGCCCTCAAACTCTGCTGCTTTTTATTTTTGTTATCCAGGTGTGTCTTTAATCACTTGGTTGCTCAGAAGCCTCATATAATCCTGAGAAACCAAACTTTGATTTTTAAATAAAATTGTTTCTTATTATTCTGGTCTTTGGACAGAGAGGAAGCTACTCTTTTTCTTAGGAATTTCAGAAGCTTGTGTTTCACAGGTACTTTCTTTGCCAGATCCTGTCATGAAGCTTGTATTATTGTATTGTGTTTTTTTCTTAAATGTTTCTGGAGCCCAATTTAACTGGCACATTCAGTAACATGGTTGGTGTGTGCTGTGGTATAAGTAAACAGCTGCATGTGTGCATGCAAAACAAAAAATAGTCACATTGGTGATGCTTGCGTTTCTCTGTGTGGCAGTGATGTAGCTGTATTTTGTGAAAGCTTTGTCATCTGAAAGTGTTTACATTGGTCACTGGAAGTTTCTCTGCGCTGCCTTACATTTGATTTGCTGTTTGGAGTAGACTCTTTACATTTCAGAAATAAAGTGTTTGGAGTTCTGTGAATACTGGGAGAACATTGATTAATCAGCAGTCATTTGCGGTTTTTAAAAGGGTGAGTTCCAGCTAGATGTGATAAAGTTATCGTTCCACTGATGAAACTGATTCCTTGAAGTGGTAGATTAAAAAGTATTTAAACCCACAGCCTCTCTACCCTTGTGTCCCCTTAGATGACCTTTAGCAATAGGAACACAGATTAGGATAGTCTCCTTTCTATATCCCTGTACCTGCACAGGTTGCCATCTTGAAGCAAACAGCCTTGAATTTTTGTTGCCTTTCATCTTGTGGATCACTCAGGAGTGTGAAGGGAGCCATAAAATCAGACTTCCTGTGTTTTGCATGTCCTCTCCCCAGGCACTAGCAATTACATAAGGCACAAGGAAGTAAAGAACTGGGTCCCCAGGGGCCCCCGTGTTTGAATAAGGACATGTAGCTTTGAGATCTGTGCTCTCTGTCAAGCTGATCAGAGTCCAGAGGTGAAGCTGCCTTGCATCTGACTGTTTAGCTTATGAAATCTGTTTTGTAGCACTATGCAGCTTCCAAAAGTGGGATGAATTTTCTGCAGCTGTTTCCAAACTTATGATCTGCTTTCAAGTCCTCAATTAATTCCTGTGTGTAGGCTGAAGGAAACTGAAGTCAGGGTGGCCTCTGGCTCTGCAGGGAATACACTAGGCTCTTGCTCTGTGAATTGTTGTGGGAATCCTGGCAAACTACTTGACCATTTCAGTCCTGTGAAACACCCCAGACTTAGAAGCAAATGCAGTTCACAGCAGAGTGCACACAAAAACCCTGGCATAAGATGGGAAGGTTCCTCTCATTTTGCAGGCTGGTTACTGTAGAAACACGTAACAAATGACAGCCTTCCTCTTCTGGTATAATTGTGCAGCCCCTTTTCGATATGTCTGACACCTGTCTGAGTAAGAGTGATTCGAAAGCAGAATAATGTTCCCATTCCTGGCCATTGAAGGTATGGTTCATGTGCTAAAAGAAAACTGCAAGTAGTAGAAGTAAAATTGTCTATGTTGTTTGCTACTATGTCTTAAGATTTTGTAAAACTCACTTTTTTTTCACAATGTGAAACTGAAGGTCAATAAATTATTAGATATTTCCTCTCCATGGAATGTTTATTTGAAGTGTTGTCTCTTCCTCCCCTCTTTCCTCACCCTTAAATGCGTTGAATCCTTTATAATGCCCTTTTTTATGTCCTCTTAAGCACATCAGCGACATGCAATTAAATGCTTTAGTTTAAGCTTCTGCTTCAGCTGGCTTTCCTTCCCTTTGTTCTCTTCTGCTCCTCTTACTATGATCTCTATCTCAAAGTTCAGCAGTTAAAACTCGGGAGAGCCTCAAAACGTTTAAGAACAGGAAATGCAAGTTTGTTGGTGCTTGCAGTACAGTTTAGTTAGTGCCTGATACCACTTGGAAGTGAAATTAGGCCTCTTGAATCCTTTCTAATTATTCTCAAGTCAGAAAATGCTGGCTGCTTGTAAAACATTCCAGTTGTTCTATATACATGTAAAGTCAAACTCTTTGAACTTTTCATCTCACCTATTTTTTTTTTTTGTGTACATGGTGATGGTGTTTTTCTTAGTATTGGGTGGGGATTTTTGTTGGTCGTTTGTTTGTTTAAATACCATTTTAATACTATTGATTTTCTACATTGGCTTAGCACCTGTTTGGCCTGAAGATATTGCTGAACACTGTCCCGATATAAAACAGCAAGTTTTCAGACATCTTCTAAACTTCCTCTTAAAACTCCTGCAGCTCCCCTGTGAAAAGCCACAGGTTTCTTTGTGGTCTTTCTTTGCTCAGAAGAGTTGGGGCCATAGTATTAAATGACTTTCTGTCCTTGGCATGGCTTGCTTAACCTGTGTTTGAGATATTTGCCATCAGTTTTTGCTGGGGGAGTGGGGCACTTAGAGAATCTTTAAATATGAAGAATACCAGAAGAAATCAGCCTTTCCACAGAACAAGGTAAGGTTAAATTAGTCTCAGTGCTTATTGCAAGCTCTTTGGTGGACAGTAACCTGGACTGGTTTTCTTTATTTGGATTTTTCCAGAGCATGGGATGCTTACAGCAGCACTGGGCATGAGCAAACTGCTCTAGAGTGATTCAACTGATGTCATTTTAGGGCACTGGGTTACTAATTCTATCTGGCCATGGATTCACACTTCTTAGCTTGGA
>VXBB01022688.1:89183-114622 GCA_013399915.1 Illadopsis cleaveri
GGAAACTGAGGTAGAGCTTTGCAAAAGCTAATCTAACTGGTGGAGAAAGAACTTTCCCAACAGTGACAGCCATACAGATACCAGGGAGCAGAGATAGGAGACTACTCCTGCTGGAAAAGCAAATCACTATGAGATAGCAAAAACTGGGTGCAAGGCAGATAGTCCTCAGAAGACCAGGAGTATAGTTTTCAGCTGAATTCAGGACTGTGAACACAAACAGTATAGGGAGCACCACCATACAACTTGTCTCTTGAGGTGTTTTATGCAGCCTCTATTCCAAAACACTTATCCAGATTTTACCATATATAAAAAAAAAAAGCTGGTTTGGTACAAAATGCAAGCAGTTAACATGCTTTTGTATCAGATTTTATCCTGTTTTCACACCTATCTGCTAAGTTATTGCAGCTATCACAGTAGCTGAAGGCTTTCTTCATAGAGTTGCATCGTGGTGTGTGATTCCTGCGTTGTGTTCTGTCAGCTCACTGAGCACCACAGGTGCTGGGCTGCAGTCTGCTTCCCAAACCCTTCCACAGGAAGGTTAGGACTACACAGGCAGGAAATGGGACATTGGGAAGGGAGAGCTGGTAGCAAGAGAGAATAAGTAAGAACAGGCTCTTTAGAAAAACCTGAAATTAACTTCCTTTGAATCAAAGACCCAGTAAATTGCAATTCTGCTCACGTTCAGTTGATTTCTCTGAAAACCAACATTTACCAACATGTGTGTACATACACACGTATAAATACAGGTGTAAACAAGGAAAGCACCCTTGCCCTCGTACTCAGCTGTCCTCTGCAGCACCCATGTGTGCTCAGCACACTGCTGAATTCACTCATTTGTGTGCTGATAAGGATGGAGTAAGAAGTTGAACAGGGGGAGAAGAGGCATCTGCACTGGACTTGAATAAATCTTTCAAATCCAGGCTGTGAGCTAGAGAAATATTATCAAATAAAATATTTTATTATGCAGCAAATTACTGCAAACGTTCAGAGTATTACATTTAAGAGGAGGAGTGCAGCACCATTTATTTTAACAACAACCTGGACATAATATAGTGTTATATTCTGTGGCTAGACCATCATTTTTTATGTTCATGGCCTGGACTGACAGGAAGTTGTGTGGGGATAGATAACAGTATTCTAAATCTGAGGAATTAAGCCTTGTAGAGGGCCAGACTATATTTGCTGAAGCACTTAGCAACTTGCTGAGAGTAGGAACCTGAGCCTGGTGCTACTTGTTGGCTTGGGGCAGGAAGACAATTCTGCCTGACTGAATGACACCCAGCACACAATTTAGCGCTGCATCTGAAAGAACTTTCCACAGCTGCTAGGATGCCTTATCAAAATGCATTTAAAACCTTGCCTTTGGGAAGTCTGATTTTGCAGTTTAACTTTAGGATCTAAGAACAGCCCAGACGTGCTCCCCTAGATGATATATCTGTTTTGTGCCCACTGACACAGGTCTCAGGAACCAGATGGTTTCTGATGTATTTCTTCTTACAAGTCCACAGTGGAAGGCTCCCTGCTGTGCTTTGGCAAAGAGGGACAGAGAATCTTGTGTGGGTGATTTTACTGAGCAACCACTCGAGTAGGAGGAATCACAGGGATATAACCATGCAAACTGTAATTTTTACTGTTTTATGCTGTGATAACAAGGGGTTAAAAAATAAGTTTGTGGTGTGGGACAGAAACAAGTTCAGATTTTCTGGAGCCTTAAATAGCATGCAGACTTTTGGACCACCTTACTCTGAAAAATTATGAGCTGGATGCCTATAACGAAAAGCAAGAAAACTTGTTTAAAGTGAAATATCTTGACATGCAAAGATACCATAGACATACTTTTCCCCTGATCAGCTTGACAGTCACAAAGTTGTGCTAATATTGCACCTATGCTACTCAGTCCCTTGCTGCCCTTCCACCTCTCCAGTACAGTCCCTGCCAAGGAGTGAGTACCTGGAGGGTCCCCTGCAGCCTTGGTGACAGGGTGACCTGCCATAAAGCCAGCACATGTGAGAGAGAGCCCAGGTGTGCCTCCACTGCTGGGGCATGGTGTAGGCTCAGTTGTGTCCATGAAGCTGTCAGGACACATCACCTTCCTTTCCACTCTCAGCTCTATCAAAGGAAACAACACATTTCAAAACAGAGGCGCATGTGAGCTAGTGGATAAATGGAAAATCTCTTCTTCTGGTTAGAGCCTAACCAATATTTTCAGCCCTGCATTCTCATCCTCATTCCCCCTTTCTTTTTTTTTTTTTTTAATGTCTCTTCTGAAAGAGCTTAAGAAAGAGTATTTAATTAACCAGTAAATAGAGTCTCTTGCCACTAAGGAGTAGATTTAGAAGATCCCTCTAATTACTGGAACCAGATTGATTGCAAATACCAGTTTGGTCTCTGTTAAAGTGAAGTGAGGTTCTCGTAAAGTGTTACAAAAAGCTTTCATTTGCATCATTCCTCCACTCAGAATTGGATTCACACGACAGCTCATGAAATTTAAAGTGGAATTCTCACAGCTGATTTCTTGTCATGTGACTATATGTCTCACAGTGTGTCTTGACAGTCCAACTGAATAAATCAGAAGTTGACCAAGAACATTGTTATATTAAATGAATTCTCTAAGTCAAGGTTTGTAAGTACTTTGGAGAACTTTCTTACTGACATTCTTCTAGGACTCCTACCTTGAGCTGCTTTTCCTGTCCAACAGAATTACAGAATCATTTATATTAGTAAAGACCTCTGAGATCATTGAGTCCAATCTTGTCAACTAGATTATGACAGTAAGTGTCACATCCAGTAATTTCTTGAACAAGTAAGCACTGAGGGCTCTCAATGTGTTGCTGTTTTCCTTCCATGCTTTGCCCCCTCTACTTGGGTATATAAAATTATGTTAATTTAACTTCTCTTAATGTCCATCCTTTTCAGAATCATCTGGCTTAAATTTTGTTTGCCTGCTTAGTATGAAACAAGTCTTCTCTCCCTGACTGCATGAGGAAGTCACAAGTCATTAACAGCTTAAACTACACGGTGGGAATACACAATCTGCCTACAGTGATACAGTTTTGCTAAGGTGGGAAAAAAAATATACTGAATGCTGCAAACTAAGAGTGATGATTGATCTATGGAGATAGCTGAAGGACTTTGCCCTGTCCTAAAAATCATTTACAGTTGCCTGAAGAAAGTCCAAACTAATGTAAGATACTTCCATTTGAAACATCAGCTCCCCTCCAGCAGCAGCTTCACTGGACCTGCTTGCTCTCAACGCCAGAAGGTGTTGTTAGAACAGGTTTGACCAGTTACTGCAATTCAGAGAACTGTTTAAATAGCTTTATACTAGTGTTGCTGGATTAATCTGTGTGAAAATACCTCTATTGCTTCAGTCACCACCACAGTGTTCTAAGATGAACCTTCACCTCTGATCCAAGAATTATTGAGCAGCATTGGTGCCTGGGTTTAGCCCAAACACTGTGTCAGCAGCAGCAATGCCCAAATTCCCAGCTCCACAAGCATAGGATTGAGAAGAACTAAGGGACTGGGAAAAAAATGTTTGACTGAAACAGCTGTGGAAGAATACAATGAGATCCTGTGGCTCTTTGTGCAGGAGAATGCTCTCCTGCCCTTTCTCTCTCTGTTGCTTCAGGGTGTATGTCAGTCAGCTCTGCTTTTGGGTGTAATTTCAAAACAGCTAGTAAATAATGAGCTGTGGAGGAGAAGGCTTTCAGCTCTTAGTAATGACTAAACTATAGAAGAAAGGATAGAGAGGATCAATGGCTATTGATTGGGAACGATTCACAGACAGGGAAGGGAACAGAGTACAGGCATTCATTACTAGGTGGAGAACAACACAAACAGAACAGATCCAGCCCTGCTGAGGTTAATGGTTGCAGTATCTCTATCTATTATTAAATACAACAAAAGCAAAATGCAATCTGTTATTGTTGTAATACCATATGTCAATATATCTCACCTCACAGCATGCAGATGTTTCAACCTATGCCCAGAACAAGATGTCCAGCATAAGAAACAGGAGAACAACAAGTGTTCTCAGTTGTCAGAGAATAAGAAAACAGTGGAAAGATCAAGTGGAGATACATTTTGGGGGCTGTGCTGTCATAGTGCTCTGGAGGAATTACAGACATCAGGCTGTCGCTGCTGATCCTTAAGTGCTTATTGTAATGCCTACTGATGCATTTCTGGTTCTTTTATTCCTCCTTATGGGAAAATATGATGGCAATGTTCTATTTTCCTTCTTTCTCCTAGATCTGCTCAGAATCAAATAGACTGGAAGCAGATCAGTGGATATATCAGCCTCTTATTTGGCCTACCAGCCAGTATTGGCAATGATGTCTGTCACTGATTTTATCTCACAGATCTCTTCAACAAGCCCTTGAGGTTCTAATATATTATTCCATAATTCTTACAGCAAATATTCATGTGCACTTTAGTCTCAAAGGAATTATGATCGAGTTTTCACTAGAGGAAGAAAGAGGCTAACAGCTGAAACTGATTTTTTGGATGAAACAATAGCAGGAGAGTTAGTGGCTTAGTCTCTGGGCTCATAAATCTCTAGTTAGAATTAACTGAATTCTTGTTTCTCATATGTTTCCAAACTGAAAATGGATTTCCCAAGTAGTGTGGTGTTAACACAGCAGAACTGCATGAGAGTTCTCAAACAGTGGATATGTGAAGAAGTCACTGAAGATAACAGGTTACTGTACATCATCTGATCTGCAGGTTCCCACGCCTGCTCCTCCTCCATGGTCAGGGTGAGCTAGTTTGAAATTGTGTGCCCTTTGATGAAAGATGGATGAACCAGTTTTCATTTGCCCAGTGATAATGGGAGATGAAAACATCCATAAAAGGGTCGTTGCTGTGGGAAAAAATTAACTGCTAGCTTCCTATCCAACGGCTACATGTTATGTGTCCTTCTCCACAGGATCATCCACTGGAGTACAAAGCAGAGTCCAGAAAATACTAATGCCTGTGGCAGCTGTGCTGTGCTGCATTTCTGTCTCCTGTGCAGTGGTCCCTAGTAGTGGTTAGTGCTTCAGTTACATTCTCTCCTGACTAGTGGAAAGATGTAATTCTTCTGGGGCTATCAACCCAGCTGACTTTGAGAAGATCACAAAAACAGCAGCCACTACAATTGCTGCTCTGTCTTATTTAGTATGCTGGCTGCCAATGGTATTTAAGCATATACTCCATAAAAAGGAAAGCACAAAGAATTCCTCAGCTCTTTGAATTCTTTAAAATACTGCAACTATTTCCATCTTACAAATTTGCTCTTGCTTAGTCCTATCCTAATTGTGATCAGGCTGGCTAGATAAGCTATTGGTCTTTCATCTATATAATATGCTTTTGGCCTGAGGCAAAACTAGAGTTGCTCAGTAATGTCAGAAGAACCAAACTAAAAAAAACATCCACTTCTGATGTAATTTCTCCAAGGCTTTCATTTGTGTGTAAAATATTCAATCTAGCTGAAAGCTGTGGTAACCTCTTCAGGCAGTCGCTTTTGCTTTCCTTTGGAGGAAGACTATTTACAAGGATTATCAGTGGAAGCGACAAGGTGCTTATTCTGCTCTCATTTCCACCGGCCTGGATCAGGACTAATTCTATTGACTTCAAGGATTTAGTGGCTGTGAGGGAAGAATGTGGGTGAAAAGGTGCTCACAAAGCTGCAGCAGCATTTTGATGCCGATTAGCACTGTTAAGCACCAGCAATCTGCTGCTGCTTCGAGCCAGAGGCTTTCTAGAATTAGTGAGAGTGCTCTGAGCACAGCAACAATCAAGAGTTCACTTGCATGAGGGCAGTGCTTTTAAAGGGGTGTTTGGTAAAATATATACCAGAGTCATTCCCTCCATTTGTACTGCCTTTTGAAAATCCACTTCTCTTCTGTTTTGTTTATATGTTTCTCAAGCATTGATCTTTACATTTGAGTTTAACATTTCACTTCCTATCTTACTTCCATCCTGTCAAATAAAGTTTCAAATAACTGGAACCACTTGTCTTTCATGATCAAAGTGATAGAGAGACTTGTGTTCTCAAGCTTTCTTGGCAGCATGTCAAGAACAAACCCTCCTTGTGTGTAACATATAATAATACGGTTTGTTGCAGGGATGTATTCGTTTGAAGAAGTGGTAGCTGCACAGATTTTAGGAAGACCATGAGAAATATAATTTAAGAAATACAAGAAAAACTAAAATCAGACACAGAGGGACTTAGTTTTGCTATAGGGAAACAACAGATTCATGGACTGTAAGGTCAGATAGGACCTTATAATCTGTAATTTGACCGGCTGTATAATTTAGGCTAAGGAATGCTTTTTAGTATTTCTTGCAGTGGGATTACTTCTGCCCTTCATAAGCTTTTCCAGTTAGTGATATTACTTAGTAATTTATTTTAAATCAATTGCAATATTATAAAATGCAGAGTAATTTTACCAGTTATTTTCCTGATTTCATATGCTGTGGGGTCAGTGACCTGCAAAACCTTTATGATCCCTGTGTTGTGAGAAGAACTCAAGGGCTGAAGTCATGGTGCCCTCTGAGTCTCAAGAAAATCTACAGGTCAATAACCTTTTATTTCTGACCTTTTAACTGGCTCTAGTGGGCCATGAAGACCGAAATGCCAGTTCTTTCAGATTCCTGGGAAGCTTCAAGCCTCTTGAATCTAATTCCCTCTGAGAGTTTTGCTCTCATATATTCAGGTCACTGATATTGCAAAAGCAACTTGCAACCATGTGCAAGGGGGAAAATTTGGGGTATCCAGGGTTGGGTAGCTAGTGCTACACAGCAAATTCAAGGCAGTCGAGTGGCTTGGGAACCACCTTTCTGCCTGAGAGCAACTCATGGCTTGGTCTCACCTAACCGTGCCTTTCCAGGAAAAACAGGGATGCAGATTCCTCATGTGTTTTATCTGGATGAGGCCAGTCAATTCACTGGTCTCAGAGTAGCTGCTCTCCCATTCTGCTGTGTTCTCCACTGTAAACTCCACTACTTCCTTTTCAGTCATTCTATCTTTTCCTTTCTTTCTAAGAGTGGCTTGTCTAACTATGCTAAAATCAACTGTCTGTTCTCCTAACTTTTCTAATCATGCCTACTTTGCAAGCTCCCAAATGTTATCAATTGTCTCAGGACTGTTTTGAAGACAAGTTCAAGATATGTTGGCTTTCAGGGATTGAGGGGTAAAACTCTAATTCTGTTCAATGCCACCAACATGCAGCCGCTCTACTGGTGGAAAGAAACGCCATTTCCCCCCCTTTTTTTTGTTTCTCCCCACTTGAAAATCATCTTAAAAATCAAATAAGATCCATTTCCTAGGATCTCTTCCACTCCACCTAGGAGAATGAAAATCAGGGGTTGTTGCAGAGGCAAACCAGGAGCTGACCTCTTTGAGACTTGTCTCTTGTTCACTTTTTGAACACGTGCATGCAGATGCATGTGCACATACATCCATGCTGAATTGGGAAATACTCTCATGCAGAGTCATATTCTTTTATTCTGCTTTTCCTTCACTACCAGTTGCAGAAACCATTGTCATTTGCAGGGTAATGGTGTCCCACCTGTCTGAGAGAGAAGGGAAGGCCCCACAGAAATGGTAACACCAGTTTACATTGATTGCTCCCAAGCAAAAAGTATGAAGGATTACGAAAGTCTTATCAGAGACCTCTCACAACCCAATCCTATCAGGCACTGAGACTGAAACCTTGCTGGTGTTCCAACTGAAGAATGTTCTGCAGAGCACAGAGGGCCAAATTACTTGTGTGCACTCAGGTGGATCACAGGTACTTTGTAAGTGCCTGCAGCAGCATTGGTGTAGAGGGAATAGCATTCCAGAGTTAGGGCTGTAGTTTCAGAACAGATCAGCTGCTGACCTACACTCCTTTGTTGGCTGTTCTGTAAGGCCTCCTTCTTTTTCAATATAAATATGTGAAAAACACTATCCATGAAGCTTTCCTTAAAACTGAACAGTTGAACCCTATTTGCAATTTAAAAATTTACTTCCCCTTCATCTTTGTACTCTGAGATAATTGGAACATGTATTGAGCAGAGCTGTGGAAGATAAGGAAAACTAATTTTTTGCCATTTAAAGAGACTGTGGGAATCCCTGAGCACTGGCCAGCCCTGCAGGTCTGAGTGCACTGTGGGACTCTGCTCAGTGCTGCTCTGGCAGGAGGAACATTCAGTGTAGTTACTGCCTTCAGCACAGTCATTCCTGATGGCAGCTGGCTTCACTAGAGCTGTCAGGAGCCTGGGGTCAGAATGACTGTTCCACATCCTGCAAAATTGCCTGCTGTGGCTATCTGGGGCCTTGCTCATCCCAAGGCTCCAGCAGACCAAGTTTCTACAGCTGCAGCTCTGGGTTGTGGGTCACTGGAGAATGTTGTAAGAGCAATTAATTGATCTATACAAACTTGGCTATCTGGGTCACAGAAAACCAGTTTCTAGGGAGTGTTTCAGGGCCAATGATCCTAAAACATCTATAGTCATTTTCTGATGCACTAAATTCCTGGTGCAGTCTCATCTATGACAGCTCAGTGCTATGTTTCCTTCCTGTTCTGAACTGTGGGCATGCTGGAACAGGCTGCTGTGGGCAGCAGTCTGTCCAGACTTATGGTTACAATTCTTGGGCCAGCTCCAGGACTCAAGCATGACAGGACACTTTCCATATCTATACACCACCTCCTTATGGGTACACAGGGCATGACATTTAGTTTCATTGAGGAACAAACCTGTTTCATTTTCAGTGTTGTATCAAGGACTAGATCTTTTTTGAGATGCTCTTGAAATAATCTGGATCTCTTCAAGAGAGCCACACAACTGCCATAGCAGGATAATCTCAAGGTACCACTTGGTTTTGAGTGCTAATATGATTTTTTAAATGGAGATAGGTATATCTTGTACTGGCCCAGCTTTCTGTTTATGCAGATTAGAGTCTAAACCAGAGCCTCCTGAGACACATCACAACTTTTCCATGGAGTTTGGTGGGATGCCAGAAACATTGCTGCCTGAGACAAACTGCTACTACATAGGAAAAGGCCAGGGCTTAAACTTCAAGGACTTGCACGCACAGTCAAGGAGAGTTTATTTGCATGACAAGCTCAACGGCATCAGCCAAATGTAAGGATAAACTTCTGCTTATCTCCTTTGTGAGAGAAAATTCTTAAAAAGATTGAGTTGGAAAATTTTCTGTAATGAGAAACATTATTGCAAAATTCTGATTTATTGAAAAGGAATCTTTCTTGAGAAACATAGCAACTCTGTTGCAGACAAAGGCTTCTCACGGAAGATTGGAACTTCATGAGTGGGTGCCAGAGAAAAAGGAGAGGAAGAAATGGAGGAGCACATACTTCTGACTCTGCTGAGTCAGATGAAAGATCCTATTTTTTGTCAGGTTGAATCTAGATGCCTATGGAGAGAGGCTAAGAACATATGATGAGCCTTCTTTGCATACTCCCCATTGAAAGGCAATGAGGAGAGAGAGAGAAGATGAGCACATTCAAGTCACACAGCAGCCCTGGGGTGGGGGTTCTCACCATCAGGCCCTGAACCTGGCCTCAAATCAGGTCTAACAAAAGGTGCAGCCTGGACTTCCCAGCAAGAGAGCACCATAAAGAGTGTCACTGACAGCATGTGTGTGTGTGCATCTTTAGCCTTTCATCAAGCCTTCATTCAGATTTAAAAAGAAAACACTTTCCCAAACTGCTCAGTTCCCCAGGATATAGAATTTGCATGCTGTCGCCAGCTCTGGGCTTGTTCCACCACAACTCTCACATGCTAGAGTCAGAAGTACCTTTCCCACTCTGGAACTCTGTACAGGAGAGCTGTCTTGATCATCTCCTTTGCTCTTCCCATCAGATCATCAGATAAGTTCCTTCCTCGTGCTCTTGGGTGTGGTGGTACTGTATCAAAGAAGACCATTAGCACCTTTGATACAAAGGCAGTGCAGAAGTGTGATCTGCCTGGCTAAGAGAACAGTACCTATTAATAATGAGTAAATATTAAGCACACAACATCTATCACAGTCTGGGCAAATGATCTGCACAGCTCTTTAATAAGTGGGAACACACAAGGACTGGGAAATCTGGATTTCTCTTGCAAGTTCTGAGGCACATCTGCTTGTGTTGCTACCTGTTTTCACTGCTGGATCACCACACTGTTTCTCACCTCAGAGCTTGCTTCTGTCTCCAGTGATTCAGGTAAGACATTTCATTGGCCTGATATGCTGAATGTGACAGCAACAAGTAAAAGATTTTGGAAAAAAGAATTCATGTGAAATTATAGCAACATCATTTTACCGTGGTGGACTACTTTTCTGATATCTTCGAGTCTGTATTTTCCTCTATAACATTTTTGTGCTACATTTTATATAAGTAAAGGACACAACAAGAAAAGATGTATCCCCTTTTTCATCCCCATTTAGCACCTTTTTTTTGGGCTAGCCTGCGCTAAATTCTGATGTGCATTCACCAGTAGAAAAACAGTTTGGAGTGCAAAACTGAAAAGTGATATAATGTTAATCATGCAACAGCATGGATCTAAATGTCTTTAATCTCTAGCTGGCTTTAGAGTGACATTGTGAACCATGATTGTTGGGCCTGCAGTTAATATATGGCATATAAAAACCATCTGGATTTATAGTCTATAATTAATATATATTGACCATAAACAGTCCACAAATGCAATGATTTTCCTGATTTCAAATAATATGATGCAGTAGTGTAATGGAAAAGGTTGCAGTCAAAGGTATCCTTGGTGTGTTTGTGCACATTTCTCCTCTTGATAAAATACTTTTGCTGCTGAGGGGACTTCTTCCTTGCTGCCAAAATGTAATACTCAGGTTTAACAGAAAGCGACAGGCAGAGTGTCATGATGAAAACACATCATCAGTACTAGAAAAGCCACAGGAGATGCACGTTCTTGCATTGGAAGCCTTACATGTGATGTACATGTTCACACTGCATGGATGACTTGTCAAAGCAATGCAGGCCTAGAGAAGGCAGAGGGGCAGAGGAGAGGTTAAAACAAGTTGGAGAGAGATGCTGCTTGTATATTGGTGGTCTATCATGGCAAGGTTGGGAATTTAATACCAACGTAACAAACTATGTTTGCCACTTTAGGTCCAAATGAGACTAAGAAAAGAATATGCACGGAAGGATGTAATGTGGAATAGCAGAAAAGGAAATTACTTGCTAAGGTTTCTGAGCCATGGTTCCTGCCTGCTCTGTCTGCAATGGCAAAAGGCATTACTGTTCTTGCCTTTCCAGCCACCCTCTTTCCAAAGGGTACCACATTGTACAGCCCTGCCCACTAATATAAACTACTACTGAACCACTTGGGTTCAACTTGTTGGGCAGTCTTCTTTTTTGTGATTTTCTGCCTCTTCACAAGTGATAAAATTGGAGTGAGGGCTCACAGAGCATTGAAGTTTTAGTCTATCCCAACCATTGTCATTGAAACCAACAGGAAATGCAAAAAAAAAGCCTAACACCCTGAAGCTATAAAAAAATTTTAAAGCTTCTTCTTTTCTAATGAAAAAACCCCCAATAACCAGAATAGCATAATTTTCCTCATAGCACTGAGTAATCAACATTGGCGCCCAGGAGGTCTATTTCTGAACTGTTTTATTCTGCATGGGTAAACTTGAGAAATTCAAGCCAAATTACTTGCTGACAGACTCTCCTGCAAGACTTACACTGTAGAGTCAGCAGAAGTGACTTTGAATGACCAATTATTTCTGTTGTTCTTGTGAAAAGCTGGTATTTTACACAGCCTGCCCTTCTTCCAAACTGCCTAGAGCAGTTTAATGTCAGACTGAAAATTTACTTTTAGTGGCAAAGGTAGTGTATTGTTATTATTGGTGGATTACAGGAGTGCAATGACCAATATTTTCATCAGTTATTCCCCTGCACATTCTTTAAATTTGTAACTATTTCACATCATGTAATTCTTACTAGGACAAATGTGGCTGAGAGTTAAGCCTTGGCGAAGAAGGTAAAGTTGCTGAACAATTTTGAATGAGCAGACTCACACATACACATTGTTTCTTACTCACAGTTTTTCTAATCTGCAATTTATGAATTAAATCCCATTTTCTTAAGACATGAGAAATGAAAGAAATGAAAAGTAATTTGTTTCATATGCTTGTGAGTTACATGCTTTTAAGTGCATACTGCTGCTCAGTGAAACCAGTTTTCTTTGACAGACTGCTCTGCTACTGTATTTGATTTAATTTCCTACAGGACAGCACTAAGTGAAATCTGTTATGGCTAAAGTAGTAACATTACTTTTTCCAGCACTGTCCTCATATCAATCATCCTAAGCCTTTTTTTTTTTTTTTAAGCTACATGTTTAAAAATAAAATGAATACGGGGCAATATTTACACAGACCAAACCCAGGCAAGTGCCCTTCTGCCCTCCATAAGCAACAAGAAAAAATGGAAACTAAGAATTAAAACAATTCCAGGGACCCAACTTCTTTTGTGTATGGTAAAGGTACCCTGCCTGCTCCCAGTGAAAATTCAGTGAATCCTCTGATGGCAATTACCTCATTGTAAGTGATGTCTTGAGTTCATCCTACATTTAAAGGAGAAACCTGTCTCTGGAGGAACTTGTAGATGGCTGGGCTTTTTGCTTGTTTTTTCCCAACTTGTTTGCGCATCATTTGGGAGAAAGTTCAGATGACTTTTTACTTGCAGGAAGCAGCAGGAAACTACCTCAATATTTGGGAACCCAGCCTGCTAGTAAGGCTTGTTTTCTCTCAAATCCAGGGATGCAGAAGTGAGTGATCACGTGAGGTTTGTCTTGGCTGAGGTCTGGCTTTGCTCCCACTGAGAAAACGACAGGAGGGAGTGTGGGGTGAGTGTAGTGGAGCCATCCAAGCAGATTTCCTTAGTGCAGGGTGAGAACAAAACTAGGAGACACATAAATAGGTAGCCACCAGATGACACAGTGAGAACATGTCAATCAAAATTGCAGAGTTAAGAGTATGATATTTTTTCTGAGCTCAGATGAACTCTTAATTGCTGCAGTTCACCAAGAAAATCCTGGGGAGAAACATCCCACAAATCCATGTGATGCCTCTCTGCTTGTCCTCTGATTTCTGGTGACTCAAAGTATGGCCAGACTGGGCTTTCTTCTCTCCTGGGCTATGTAAGAAGTGCTTATGAATGTCCTCATGCTCATATTAGTAGATATCTGGCTTTCCTGAGAGAAGCAAGTATCTCATTAAATGGCTATACAAATGCAGAGGGCACTAGAGGTAGGGTTTCTCATATGCAGGGTCAATGTTGTTGCAGTTTGGGCTAGTCATTTGACATTTCATTGAACAGTGTTTATGCTTCCAAAATTTGCCCCAAAGTAAGTTTACCAGCTCACTGAAGCAAATTATTAAATATCTTTTGTTATTTGGTGGCAATCACACTGACCATCTGGTTTTTTTCTTGTGGTAGAACACTTTATGATTTCAAAGCACCTTAAAAAGATAGGGCAGAACAGAAGAGCTTTAGTGTTTAGGTTGTTGGTTTGTTTTGGGTTTTTTAATGCATTTTGCTCCCCATTTTTCCTCAGCCTTTTCCTGTGATGGTCTTTGAAATTATTTGTCTATGGAACATTGTAAAGCTACTACTGGAATCTTTTAAAGTGTTTCCTACAAGTGACATATCTCCTCAGCAGCCATTACTTTCAGACATGTGTTTGTTTTTTTTTAGTCTTTCCACTGCCATATATTTTTATTTTACTGTATCTTGCCCATTCATTGTTGGTATAAGGACTGCTTACTTTGGAAAGGACTACTGGCTATCTTGCATTTAGAATGAGTTAATATAAAACTTATGTTCCACAGTTCTTTTGTTCCTTTTCTGGCCCTGTCTCTTCACTGTCATGTTTGTTTCCTGAATATTTGTTTTATCCACATGATTGCTTTCCCTGAAACTTTCTTGAAGGAATTTGTTCCATCTATTGTGTCTCCTGCTGTTTTATCATTGAAATGTGAGTACCTTCCTTTCTTGTACTGATTTAGTAAATGTCTTGTATCTTGAGATACTCTTCTTATTTGTGCAGTTTGTGTACAAGCAGGCAGACTCATTCATTAATCCATAACAATCTTGCTTTTACAAAGGGCTAATTGAGAGCCAAAGGCTTGTAACAATCATGCTCTCACATTTATATCACTGTGCTATCTCAGCTCCTTTTGATGTCTAACAGAACTGTTGAAATGTTCCCATCAAATCCTGCCACAATAGAAGAGTCTTACTGGGCATTTTTTACATTGTGAATGGTGGCTTTTTGTTGTTGTGGGTTTTGTTTTGGTTTTGGTTTTCCAATGCAGCCTTTTTGTACTTACGTACTATCCACCAGTAAACATGTGATTAGGCAGGATTATGGGTTATGCAAGGAAAAGAAGGCTAAGTTTATCCTAATGATCATTTTGTCCTGTTTTTCTGATATACAAGTCTTTTACGTATGTAAGTTATGTAATCCATAGGTTGTGCACACAGAAAAACACCAAATCTTTGAGGGTTATACAATTTAGAATGCTATTCTGTTTTATTCTGTCCTATCCTTAGATGTTTGTCCCACCATATTTTGTATCACATAGCTTTTGGTCAAAACAGAGTCTAAAGAAGACCAAACTGATTTTGATTACTGGATTACATCTGAGCCCCATTAGAATCAATAAGAATTTTGCCACTGATTCCCTGGAACTAACTAGCTATGTAGTCAATGGTAATGTAGCTGATCAAAATATGACTGTTCTCTTATATCATTTCTGCCTGAAGGCTGACAAAATCCATTTTATTCTCTGCCTACATGTTTTGCTTTCTCCTGTAATCAGATCAAGAGATCACAGTACTTAGAAAACAATACTAATTCATGTAGAGTCTGCAATCCCCACAGGATCTTGATGGCCCATGTTCATAATTTGCATTGTTTGCTCTTCTAGAAAGCATGAAGCTACCTGCAAACAACTAGAATATCCTGCCCATGACTAGAAGAGTGAATAGATGTGGTCAAATAGAGGCAGCACATCATGTGGTTGCACTGAAGTTGAACTGTTTGTGCCTTTCAGCTGGTTTTTCTTCAGCAGTGGATGGGGCTGGGAGAAAGCTGGAGCAGTGGCATTTTCATGTGACCCATATTTTTGTGTAATAGCTCCAGGGAGGGACACTGGGATACCTGAATCTGCTACTGGTATTGCACACACACTGTGCAGTTGGTTAATACAAACAATTAGTAAATTTAATATGTGTAGGCAGTGGGAATTTCACCCATGTCCCAATGTACTGTACAACACATCAGTAAGAGATCCAAAGGCTTCTGGATGTACTGGAGAGGCTTATGCATATAAACTACATGTTCAAGTGGACTTTCATGTGGGACTTTGGGGCAAGGGCTGAGGAATGTGTAATGATTCTGGTCAGAGGCACTGTGCCTGTTTTTCCACCTGGTTTAGGTGTCCACTAGCTGATTCTGAATTAATGTGGTGATAGCACCAAAGTGGGTTTTGTTGTGTTGGTACCATTTCTTTTTGCAGAACACCACTGATGTGTCATCTGGGTGTGACTTTAGAGTTTGAAAGCAGGTGTAAAAGCTCTTTCTCTCAAAAAGTCAGTGTTCAGATTACATGCTTGGCTTCTTCTTTCTGAAGAAGCTGTATAATTTCCTGTTTTGCCAAACAGATTTCCTAAGAACTGATCTGATCTAAGGCCTCTCACAGCGGCTGAACTTAACATTCTGTGATATCTCACATGTTTGTGTAGCTGTGCTGGCTCATGTTATGGATATGGGAGGGATGATAATTGGCAGCAGGACAGATAAGAAAAATCTTTTCCCTCTGAGGATGTCATTCCATGTTTTCTTCAACAACAAAGTCAGCTTGGGAGATCTCCCTTCGTCTCCAGCTCTTCATTCAGTCATTCTTTCCCACCCTCCTTTGCAGCCACCACCCTTCCAGTGGTGGTGACAGAAGTACTTGTGGAACATGCTGCAAACCAGGTTGCAGACAGGGGTGCATAGCATTACCAGGGGCATGCAAGGCTGTGGTACAGCAAAGAAATGGGCAGCTCTTGGGATGGAGGAACTAGAGCTTCTAAACCATCTTTGGCATCAGGTAGAAAATGTGTTGTGAACTGCATCCTTCAGCATTGCTAATACAGCCATTCTCACATGTACATGACTGCATGAGCCATGAAAACAGTTGCCTGAGAAGTGCACACTATACAAAAGAGATATTTTGAATGTACAACAGAAACAAAACAAGATGCATGTGGCCTTGCAGAATATGGCAAGGCAGAACATTGGTTAGTATATCTGTGTTGTTTGGCATGGCTATGACTTGGGATTTACGTGGGGGGAAAAAAAGGAAGACTTGTGAATAACCTGATTAATTAGAAAGCTATTTTTGGTGTCTTGCCTGTACACAGGCACAAGGATTGAAAGGACTCACAGAATTGGCATGATAGGAGGGATCAGAGAGCTGTTGTGGTCAATCAGGCAGCATTAATCAGTGACTTGCTGGGAAGCAGGTGCCATACTCAAAACCATCACGATTCCAAAATATTTGCATGATAAGACGCAAGATCCAATGCAGATGTGGTGGGTTGCAGACAGCCTCAAAGATGAGAAGTTTAAAGAGAACTGTGCACTGATGGCTATCCCAGTAACAAAGTATTTACCCTAATGAATTCACTTTTAATACCCCCCCTTCAGGATTCATATGCAAACCCCTTAGGTGTGTGTTGCTTTCCTCTCAGCTGTCAGAGGTATATTGGGCAATGGGGTCTCCAGCTTACAGGTTGGGAGGTAATCTTTTCTCACGTGTACCTCAGCTATTTTTAGGTAATGCTGCTGGCACCTTTCTAAAAGTCTGATAATGGCTTAGGATGCTGATCTCAAGCATGTGAATTGCTTCTTCAAGGCAAGCAAAACTGTCAGGGATCAACAAGGAGATTTATGAGCCTTGCTGGAAGCAGTGGGTTTCCCTGGCTTTGTGTTCAGCAGGAGCAGTGGGTGTAGAAAGGGACATGCTCTCTCCTCTACTTGAGCCCCGTGGGGAAAACTTTTGCAGATAGTGACTATGGGAACCAGTTCTTTAGTACTTGCTTGGCAATAAAATATTAAATATCCCCTCTGGAATGTGCCTGTAGACTGCTCCTGGGCATTTAGAGGTGTGGAAAAAAAAATAACAGGAAATAAAAGAAGGCACCTCATTTTGGCAAGAACAGGATGAATTCACCTTTGTGAAGATGAAAGGACTTCTCCACATGCTCTAATGGAAGCTTTGAAACAAGACTATTTGTCAACAGCTGGAAAAAGGGCTCACTCCCCAATGTCACCAAATGGCCTTTCTTCACTATAAGCAATTCTCCCAAAGATAGAGCAAACTTTCAGTTGAGCTTATGATGGCAAAGCCTCTCCTTTCTAATTTCAGACATTTTGTAAACAAAATGTCTGGTAAGACTTTTGCTGGACTGCTAATGACCCTCTTTTGGTGACTGTGATCCTGGGCAGGAGATCAGGATGTGTTTGGTGCTGTACAGGAACAGAATGAAAAGATAGTTGCTGTCCCCAAAAACCTGGTGCACTCGGGATGTTAGGGAGATAGCAGAGGCATGCAGATGAGCAAAGGAGCACAGTGTCTTGTGGAAGCACATTCAGAATAACAGGGGACTCTGCATCCCAAACCCCAGGCTCAGACTTTAGCTTGCATCCTGACAAGGAAAGCTTCTCTAAAGACATGGAAGAAGGAGCTCTGTGGCTGTGCTTGGTGCACCTTCCAAGGATAAGGGCACCAGAGTAGGGCTGGGAGGTGCCAGCTGTGAGGGTGCAGCCAGGTTATAAGCCTGCTATGCGAAGGTAACATCACAGGAAAGGGAGGATGGCACCCATTCTGTTCTCCAGGATCCAATCCCACTTCCCATGCAAACAGATGGCAAAACTCCTGGTGCACTGAGTGGGACCTGTCAGAAACAGCAGAGGTCTGGGACGCCACCCTTGACACCATTTGTGGCATCTCCCAGGCATCTGGCAGGCAGCATGTCACCCAGGCTCCCTGAGGGGTGTCAGCTGCCAGGCTTGTTGGTGCAATTCCCTGAATTCCTGGATTCCTGGGTGGTCAGGCCTATTGCCATGTGCATACCAGGTAGTGCCTGGGTGGCTCCACACCAGCTGTGGTGCATGCAGGCTGCTCCTTGGCAAATATCAGTGTGCAGCTGAGGCTGAGGTTGTCAGACAGTGTGGAGGGATGCTGAAGATGGTGTAGGGAGCAGAGCAGAGAGAGGGATAGCTGAGACTGACTGCAGGAGACTGGGGACATGGGGAAGAACTGAGGGGGTTTATTGTGGTCTAGTTAAGGGAATTGAGGGAGCCTGGAATACTTAAAGTGGCAATCTAGGTGAGGTAGGTTAACTGCAGCCTGAGCGTGACCTGTATTTGAGATCTCTGGTGTTGTGTAGGAAAACTCAATAAAGCAAGGACATTGCAACAAAGTGGGAAGGTAAAATGTGTATAAAACATAGGCAAATGTGTGTAAAAAGGTGGGGAGGTGGTAATGAAGGATATGAGAACACTGTGGTATGTAGGAGGGAAGGAGAGAAAAGCACGTTTTATGAAAAGAATCACATGTTGGGAAATAATGCCTTTTGTGGCCTAATGTTTATCCTCAATTGTGGAATCCTTCAAGCACTGTCTATACAGACTGTATCCAGCCTTGCAGTGGATGCTGCCTTTAAAATAAAATAGGGTTTTTTTCCTTATTCTGAAATACCAATATGCAGACAGCCATGGCACAAGCCACAGGCTTTCAGAGATTGGATGAAGCATGCCAGTCAGAACTAATACAATTATAAATCAATTTTGAAAGATTTGTTTTAATTTACCATACGGCGTAAATTACAGTGAGTTTACAGCTCTATCATTTTCACTTGCCTTTTACCAGAAATGCTGAATTACCATGATGACAACTGGAAGTACCAGGACACTTGAAAGGAGACAGCCTGTCCTTACAGATTTTCAGTTGCAGATTTCTGGGCATATCTCTCTGAAAAGATCAACACTAGTTGATTATTTTTTAATATTCTGTAATTTTAATTATATTAGTATTTTTTGAAGGAGAGTGGCTTGAGAGACCTGAGTTGCTTCTTCAGCTGAGGAATGGAACAGTGACTAGAAGACCACAGAGGGATACGTTCAGATATGTTCAAATATTCAGATACCTCAGTTTCCTGAGATATCTGCCATGCCTGTCACTGTGGTGTCTAAGTGACACATACTGCAACAGCACTGCAAGAAATCTGAATGCATTATCAGTGGCCTTACAACTGGTTATGCCTTTGTTTACCGCTGACTTCCATCAGAATTTTGCTCCAGATTGACTTAGGAGACATCAGCAATTAAAAACTAAGGAATTTATTTTTTTTTCACAAGCAAGCATCAGTGCTGGTTAAGACTAAAAGTCCTGCAAAGAAGGGTGAGAATAGGGTTTGGCTCAAGTATGCATTTGATTCTGAACAGACCACAAACAAGGATTGTTTCTCAGAACCTTTGTGAGTGACACTAAACTACTGTTTACGCTCTTTGAGCCTTTTTTTCCTGCCTCAGCCTCAAATTCCTACCTTTGTATATATCCTGGCAGGATGAACCTACTGAGGGCTGCCAGCAGGCATAAAACATATGGTTCCCTTGGATTTTTTTTATCAATTAGGGTAAATCAATCAAAGAAGCTGAAGACGAAGCCTTGCTACCAGAAGCCCTTTTCCTCAGCAAAGAGAACCATCTGATTCCAAGCCCCAGGCATGACTAAAATTCTTTGCTAACTTTGACTTTGACACAGTTAAACCAGTGAAAAACTTGTCTCAGTCGTTTTTATTCTACTTCAGGTAACCATATAAGTTTTAATTCCACTTCTTGCATCTTCATGCTGTAATGTGAGCTGTGGGCTTCAAACACATACCATGAAGTACCCAGATAAGAAAAAAAGTGCTGTGATTGACTTTTTGCAGACACTTGCAAGGAGATGTTTATGTAAGATACAGTAGAGACCCATTTTCCCAGCTAAGAACGGCACTTTGAAAACAAAGGTATTAAAACTTCAGCTAGTCACCTGTCATAGCAAGAAGTTTGCTTTTTTTTACCGCCTAGACTTACTGTTAAACCTATGTAATCCTGAAATGTAACTTTTAAGTGTGATTTATGGTTATGATTAGATTTGTAGTATCAAGTTGCTCTTGCAAACCCTCTTGTTTTTCTAGGAAGATGGGGCTATAAATATCCTGGGAACAGGACCAATGAGATGATATTGCCCAGTTTATTCCAAAAGCTTTGTTCCTGTTTTTTTTTCTTTTAAAACATTAAAAAACCCCATCCCAAAACAACCTCTGAAACAAAAAGAAACCCCCATCTAACAATAATCACATAATAAAATTGCATGTAATATTTAATTATCTAATGGGATTAGATTAAAAAAATCCCCCCCGCCCAAAAAAAACCCACAAACAAAAACATGGAAAAAGTAGTTGAGAACAAAACAGTCTGTAGGAGCTAGAAAAAGAAGGCATATATTCAAACTCTAACTGTGAGGACAAAAACATGGTCAGAGTGATTGTCATCTTCTCCAGGGTTAAAATGCAAAGGCCCTAAATTGCAACACCACTGAGAAATCAGACAGATTTTCTCCCCTCCCCTCACAAGGGGCATTGTGACAAAATGCGAATACTGCAGATAGTTAGGAAAATAAATTTATCAGTGCCTCAGATTGTAGATCGCAGCTGGCAGTGGTCTGGATTGTATTCAGAAGATTTTAGAAAGCCATGCAAAACAAATATTAAAAAGAAAAACAGAGGTTTTTCTGACATAAACCCTTGTAGTGGTGTCATTTCAGGGCTGCCATTTCACCATATCCTGGGCTAGCTGTTTGCAACTGAGTGTGCATGCATGTGTCTAACAACTCACTTTACTGATAGAAAAGTGTCAGTATCTGATCCTGGTTTGGATATATGAGATCATTGCTTGCAGCATAGCAGAAAGAAGTATTTTCTTTCCTTCAGCCTGGATCCTGTACAGAGATCATCCTCTTCCCATCAGGCTTGCTGGACACTGCTTCCTCTCTCACAATATTCCCTTTCTGGATTCCCATGCTTGTGAGGCAGTTTGAAGCACATCATGATGGTATAATTTTCCTGCTCATCCACAGGCTTAGTGAGATTTTCCAGGCAGGAGAGCACTGTGGAGGCATTGCACAGCATGGGATATCTACCAAGATAATTTGAGGAATTCAGGTGTATCTTGCTTCTGTAGGGCTGAGAGAGGAAGGGCAGCCTTGGGCTGGGGAGGAGGGCTGTTCTTGTGGACAGAGCCCTCTCCACGTGGGCTGGGGACAGTGGACGGGCTCTCAGGACACCAGGAGGAATTGGGTGTTCAGTCAGGGCTCAAGAGTTGTCCTCAGTGAGCCAGAGCTGGCTCTCTGGGTGTTTTCAGCAGGACTTTTGAAATGTTTGACTGTGAAGTGCTGTAATCACAGGAAGAGGGTGAGAGGAAAACTCACCTCGGCAGAGATGGTCAGAGATGGTCTTCCCAGATGGGAAGATCTGGCCAAGCAGGGAAAAAAAAAAAAAAATTAATTGGCTGTGAGAATACCAAATGAAAAAGTGGGAGGAAGAGGTGGCAGTTTCCCCCTCATTGAGACTGCTGAGATGTCCATAGGAGGTCAGAACAGCAGGATTGGATGCTGGTGCCCTGCACCATTTCATGTTTATCTTATGAGTAACCTTTTGATAAACAGCAGACTCCTGTGCACTCCACAAATATGCAGTCTAAGCACTAAGTTGCTATTCTGTCTGGTTCTTTTGTCATTGCACCAAGAACACTGAAGAAACAGCCAGAGGGCTTGAAAAGATCACTTCAGTGTCTTCACTCAAATATGTCACTTTTTTTTTTTTTTTTGGAGAGAGACAGATATGATGCACCTGAATCTACCAAAATTCAGTGGTTACATTAAAAGTAAGTAACTTGTTTGTGTAAGACAAAAAGTAAAAAAAGAAAAAAAAAGTTTTGAAAATCCATCAGTGCAGTCCAGAATGATGAGCCACTTTCATTAATTTGAGTTATTTAAACATTTTCTTTGTGCTGAGCAGGAGGAGATAGGTTCCAAAATGAAGAAAAATAATGCTCCTCCCCAGCTCTATGATTTCTCTATCAGAAAAGTTAAAATGTATTATACGAAGAAACAGCTTTCATCTCATACAGAGGTCTTATTTTCCTTCAGAAGGAGTTTTGGAGTTATTTAAATTTTTACTACTTCTGTTTGAGTAGGCAATCTCCAATGGCTGACTCTGAAGCTACCAGTCTGTAGTGTCAGCAGATTGGGCCAGAATTGTTTCTCTGACACTGAATAGGTACTTGGGTTTTTCCCTAAATCGTAAACTGAGATACCATAAGCTTCCCTAAGAAATTTATCAGATCTAGTGCACTTTTACTGGGATGAGGAGGAAATACAGCGGTGGTAAACAAATATAAGAACCTATTGTGACTGCGGCTTAGAATCACCAGGAGACCAATTAACACCTTTTTGTTAGGATTAACTATTATGATGTTTTCAGCAAGAGCCTTAAATTGGTACTTTCTTGTAGTTCAAAGTGCGACTACATTGCAGTTACAAGGGAAGTGGAGATCAAAGCTCCCAAGAACAAATAATTACATGAAGGTAAATTCCATCTGATGTAGGAAACAGCAGAAGCCTCCAAAGAACAGCAAACAGCCTGGCTGGGAGCAGCCCGTGGGGGTGTGAGACACAAAAGGTGGCTTTCAAAGGGAGAAACGCCTCTCAGGGCTGGGTTGGGATGGGGGTGAACCGGTCCCTCTGAAACCACACCGTTGTGGGGGATGCTCTCTGCTGTGCCAGCAGCTCCATTAGGAAGCGTTTTATTTCCTGAGGTTCATCACTCAGCTGAACCGGTGCTAACACATAGCACAGAAATCCTATGTGAGGTCTGTGCGCTCGGCTGGGAATTTCAAAGGGAATTAAGGAGGAAAAAGCCTATTGTGCTATATTTGGTGATTGGTTTATTTTCTTGGTGTTGGTCCTGTGCCCGGGAGAAGAGGTTGCGGGGTGGGAACAATGGAATTCCCCTTGTTGCCTCCGTGTTCCTCTTGAGGTCTTTCAGTGGAAGCTTGCCAATGAAAAACTTGTGTTTAAATAAATAACTCTGAAATTAATTGAAGTCTCATCTTTGATGTAGTCTGCACTTAGATGATATTTTATCCAATTTAGACTTTGTGCCCAAAGTACAGGGGACTTTCTTTCTCTTACCTAAAATACCAAGAAAGGGCTCCAGACCATGAATAAATGGTTAGAGTGTTTTAGTGGAATTCTGAAGGGATCATTGGTTTATTTATTTATTTTTGTGGAAAAGCACCAATGAAATGAGTAAACGACAGCTGAAGAAGTGAGTTTGGACTACTTCAAAGAATAACAGGTAATGTAAGGAGAAAGAAAACCCAACCAAAGAAAATATGGAAAATTCTGAAACATCTTACATTTTCCATTTTGTCACTTTCAAAGTTTAGTATTTCTTTGTTACGTTTTTTTAGTACCAGGTGGATTCAATAGAGAGTAAAAGTGAAGGAAAACATGTAGTGCAAGGAATGAAAAAAGTGTCCTGTTTTGGCTGGCATATGAAGGAAAATTATACAGCACAAATATACTTGTCTTGAAAATTAAATAAATTACTAAGATCCCTACAAATGACACTGCAATTATTCCCCTTCTAATTAGAAGCTGGGAAACTTTAATTCCATAAGCAGTCTCCTCGTTATTCTCCTGGGTTATAAAATAAGTATTCCTTCAAAGACTGGGCATCATGGAATAATAAGCTAACACTTCAGCATGAGGCTGACTCACCTGTTTTCTCTCAGCTTGCGCTCAGCTGACCACCTGTATTTGTCAGCCTCCTGAGTCAGATAAAATACAAGTCACACAATTAAATATTTATTGTGACCTCAGGGTATGCTGTATGAGATCTGCACTCGGTTAGGAGCTGGTGTGTGCTTGCTGAACTGGTCCAAAAAGCTGCACCAACAGCCTAAGCACAGCTTGATTCAACCTCTTTTCAATTTAACTTGAACTGACAGGAATTAGTATCAATACAACTATGTACAGTGTGTTTTTAATTATATGAAGTTTGAAGCCATTTAATTAATCTAGTTTAAATCAAATACTGGTTGTGATCCTTAAACTTTTTCCCCCAAATGTGTTGCTTAAAAGAAAAGCATATAGGTCGAGATATTTTTCCTCCCCTCTCCTGGGCAATACAGAGATTAGCTGCCACCTTCTTGATACAGAAAAAATACCAGAGCCCACTGATTTTACACATATAACTTCCATATGAGAACAAGAAAAAAACTTTTGTTTCTACAAAACTGCAACTCTTTCCAGATAAGTTCCCATCCCCTTCAGTTTGTCTTTTTGCCTGCTGGGAAAATCTGCGGCAATATTGACGGTTGTGAGAAACAATGCTCACTTTGAAAATCTCAAAGGTTTAGTAAACCTTTACAATATACAACAAAATGACTGAATGAGGAAAATTACAGTGCACAGAGCGTGGAACTAAACCACCATGTCCTCATCTACAAAATGGCTGCTCCGCCTTTCATACCCCTGGTGTTGGCTCAGGTGCCCCTGGCCCCTCCCAAAGCCTGCCAATCAACTCTTCCTCACCGTCCATTGGTGGAGACTGCATCCTTGCAGCTTGATTGGACGTCAGGTGTCACCATGCCACGCCCCCTGGTACCCAGCCTGCCCTGCTGCAAGGGGCACAGGCACAGCCCTCCCTCCTCATGTCCCCACTACCAAGGACATACCTTGGCCACCATAGAGGGGAAAGGGGACTGTGGGGAGAACAGAGGACATCCAAACCACAAATCACAATGACATATCTATACATCAATAAAACTTCTAACATACACGTAATATTCATCCCCTAATTGCAAGAGGCCACCATTGCATTACCCATCTATAACACTGTCAAGTCAATGTTCATCAAAGTAATTTAACTTTTTTGGCAAAATGAACATTTATCAGGGTGCTCACCCTTTTTCTGCCTCCTTGAGCTACTGGCACATGCTGGAGCACTTGTGGGGTGAAGTCAGCTAGAGACAGGCTTCCTGAGCCCACAGGAATGCACAGAGCTCCCGCCAAGCTGCAGAGCTGTGCTCCACCATGAGGGATGGTGTGTTCCCAAGAGTCTCCTGCTAGGGAAAAACGGGGCATTTTGTTACTTGTGATACACCAGGGTGTCTAAATGGGTTGGTGTGCCTCATGCCAGCCCTGGCAGACCTCTTTTGTTCTAACTCTGGAGGCTGAAAATTTCAGGCTTTCTGTGCTAAAAGGTGCTGGCCCTCAAGCAAGCACCACATTTGACTCGAGGCCATGGAACAGGCTCACAGAGAGGGGA
>VXBB01022690.1:10115-21141 GCA_013399915.1 Illadopsis cleaveri
CTGAGAGGGGATCCAGCAGTCCATATCCCATCCCATCTCTCCAGGGGTGTCAGGGTGGTGCCAGGCTCTCTCAGTGGTGCCAGTGACAGCACAAGCAGCCATGGCCAGGAACTAAAACACAACAATTGCAGCCCAGCCTGAGGAAGAACTTCCTTCCACGGAGGGGCAGAGCCCTGGAGCAGCTGCCCAGGGAGGGGCTGGAGTCTCCCTGTCTGGAGACATCCCAAACCCCCCTGGGCACGTTCCTGTGTCACTGCTGCAGGTGGGGCTGCCTGGGCAGGGGGCTGGCCTGGGTGACATCCACAGGTCCCTCCCAACCCTGACTGGGGGACTTTGGGATCTCTGCCCTCTCCAGGATGAAAACCCAGGACAATTCCGAGTGCAGGGCTGGTTCCTGCCCCACTCCACCCGCTCTCAGCCCGGGCAGCAGCACAATCTGTTCCCTGGGGCCGTGAATGCCCGTCCCGCAGCCAGGGACGGAGTTTGTGATGGAAAGAGCCCGTATTGTTTGCTTAACAGTCAAGTGACAAATTATTTAATTAGCACATATGCCATTTGTCTCCACAGCTGTGTTCATCGTTCTAATTGCAAAGCAGCCTTAATTTATTGCGCCTATATTGCTCCCTAATACTAACACGGTAATTATATGCTTCCATTAGCCCACTACACCCTATGGAAGGGGGGGAAAAACCCGGGAAAATGAAGATTAATTCCTGCACACGATGTATCTCTCCTCTATCCAAGGTATGGACCGCTCGCCGGGAAGGGAGGCTCAGGTGGCAGCTGGAAAAGCGACCCCTTCCCCTTCCCCGGGCGTTTTCCTCCCAGGCACTTTTTTTAAACTTTTTATTGCCAGGGTTTGTCCGTTTGGGCTTTGTTTTGGGAAGCGTTTCCTCGGGCGCACAACCCTGCTTTGAGATCTCCACCTGCTGGAGAAATCCCAGCACGCACAAAGGAGCTCCGGGAAAACTCCGATTCCTCCGCGGCCAAATCTGCTTCTCCCTCTCCTCTTCTTCTTCCTCCTCCTCCTCCTCCTCCTCTTCCTCCTGCTCCTCGGCAGAGCCGCCCTGGCCGGGCAGGAAGAGGCGCTTGCCACCTGTCCCACCGATGCCTTCAGTTTTATCTTTGCTGTATTTCAGACTCTGTGCTGCCCAGGGGTGCAGCTCTGAGCTCACAGTCAGTGTCACTCAGCTCTGCACACAGCAGGGACACAAAACAAATCCTTCTCCTGCTGCACACCAAGGACAACTGGGACAAGTTTTCAGGCCCAAAAGCACAAACAAGGGTGGGCTGAGGAGAGAAAACAAGAAGGATGGGACTGCATCACCTGGAGCTGGAATTGGACAATTAAACCCCAATGTGCAAATGGAACAAAACTTNCTTTTATTCTCTAGCTCTGTCCAGTCTGTGTTCCAGCTCAGCCTTCCCAAGGCATCCCCACCTGCAGCTCTGGCCCTTCCCAGGTCGGTTTTGGTGTTTTGGGATTTGCTGCTCTGGGCAGGAGAGGTCCAGGCCCTCCACGGGTCACACTGGAGAATCTGGAGATGTTTCTGCCCTTGGGAACTCTCCCAATTTTCTTGCTCTGCTAAACCTGGGGGAGTGGGAGGGGACAGGAGCTGGATGAGCTTTAAGGTCCCTTCCAGCCCAAACCAATTCTGGAATTCTGGGATTCTCAAACATTTCTAACAGCAGAAAAATCTGGGAGCCAGAACCTCTATCCAAAGCCCCTCCTGAGGGCTGGTGCTTCCCCTGAGGGAAGGACCGGGAATGCCACTGCCCCAAGGCAAAACTGGAGCTGAGAATCCCGGGATGCTCCGGGAGTCCTGCCCCGGCCACAGCAGCGCGGCCTCATCCACCCTGACCCCACGGAAAGGACAGAGAGGTCAGAAGTGGGGCTGTTGTTAAGTCGGGAAGGGGAGCAGCCGCCTCAGATCCCGGCACAGCCAAACAGCTGCTGGACCCTCCTCTCGTCAGGCAGAGCCTTTCAGTGCATCCCCAGCTCGGCAGCGCTCAGCTAAGCCCGTCTGAAGTCGAGAGGATTTAAGCAGATGCCCCTCTCTCCCTAAGCCCGGCTTAAGTCCCCTGAAGGGCTGCGGAGCTGCCGAGGGCGGGGGCAGCTGCAGGGGCTGCTCCCTTCCCTTCCCTTCCCTTCCCTTCCCTTGCCTTCCCTTCCCGGCATTTTTGCACTTTTTCCACCTTTCTCCAATTTCATTTCCAACCACCTTTTGCCGGAGCTGCCTGAGCAGGGCCTGCAGGTGGGGAGGGCTGTGGGCTTTGGGGTGGTGCCCACAGATCCCTGCAGGCCTCGGGGGGATCAGTGAGCCCTTGCAGGGTCCTGGAGCCTCAGGATGTCCCAGGGATGCTCCAGCTCAGCCGAGCACACCCCAGCGATGCCCCCCCAGGTGTCGGTGACAAGGGACGAAAGCCGAGGCCACCTCTCGCTCGTGTCCCCCCCCAGGCACGGCCAGGAGGGCGGGAATCCCCCCGGGGGGAGGCCGAGCCCCGGGAAAAGGGGCAAGGGCAGCGCGGAGGGGCTCTCAGGTGGCTGCTCCAGCCCTGCCTCCCGCCAGACGCCAAATCCGAGCCGGCAAATGCAGCCCCATTCTTCTTCCCCCCTTTTTCTTCCCTCAATGCGGGCTACAAGGCTACTGCCAAAAACATATCCAGCACAATCAAACATCAGATGGTGACTCCTTTCCCACAGCTTGTGTGAGTGAAAACAGTGAAATTATACCCATGTTTTAGCGGCGAATCCCCTGGTGTTCGAGCGAGGCAAGCCCAGCGCAGGGCTCTTGTTCTCCTGCTTTTTGTTCCTGGACTTGCACTGTTTTTAGCACTGGACACCATTCAGCCCCCATTCAGCATTGTATGTCACTTCACATATGGTTCATCCGCTCCAAATGTGTGCATGTACCCAGAAAATGCAGCTTTTCATTATGTATTCTCTATGTAACAGAAAAGATTAAGATGTAAGCCCGGTGAATGCAGCAGGAATTAGTTGGACAGATGAATAAGGGAAAAATGAATCTGGAATGACGGCGGATTTAGTCTAATGATGGTGGGAGGGCGGTAAGAACTTGGTGGTAGGTTTCAGCCCTTTTAATCCCAGCCTGTGTGTGTATTTTGGCAGGAGAAATGTTTCTTCAGAACTGCATCCAGAGGGATACAGTAAAAACACTTTTAACCCGATCCACATGAAAGGCACCAAAATTGTCAGGCAGCACCACGCCCGCCCTGCCCCGAACCCCGCACGGATTTTGGGGGGCTCCTGGGGAAGACCCCGCAGAACTCGGACAATAAACACCAAACCCTCCACCCTCATGAAAGCCAGGCAATATCGGCCCTGAATTTATTCCGTTTATTTCATTCAGTTATTCCTCCTCTCGAGATATAATTTCCATGAACATCCGCTAATGAGGGAGCCTTTGATGCAACTCGGAGAGGGGATTTCAGTTTTTAAAAGCAGAATAAAAGGGCTGAGCACTGCAGTTTCCTTCACCCCCTCTGCCCACAAATGCTCCCCTCGAGCGTGCCCGACGACGAGTTCAGAGATATTTTTAAAATTCAGGCGTTTGTGCCCGAAGGACGGAGGCTGGGAGTGTCAAGGCGTGGATAAAGAGAAAAGCAGCTCGTTTGAGAGCGGCCGTTCGCGGTGTTCGACAGAAAAGAGGGAGGGAGAGAAACCCTCAATGGGAACATTTGGAGTTAAGCTCACTTCCTACAACAGTTTGCACGGGGAGAAAGAGAGAAATTTTCTTTTTTTTTTTTTTCTTTTTTTTTTTTCGGATTGAAAATCAGCATTTGCATGACAATGGAGATATTTCAAAAGTATAAACACAAAGGGCTGGCAACTTCAGAGCCGGGTGGGTCAGCTGCGCTGCTCGGTGCTCAGCACATCCTCTCCCCGCGCCGGGAAAGGCGGGTTTGCCATTCCCAGCGGCCGCGGGGAATTCTCGGAGCTGCCCGGGGCCAGAAGAGTTTCCTTCGGTGACTTCTGTGTCTCGCCAAACCCACCGCAAACCCTCCACGTCTGAAAGAATTTTCTCTCCGTTTAGTGTTTTTGTTTGTTTGTTTGTTTGGGTTTGTTTTTGTGTTTTTTTGGGGGGGGTGTGTGTGTTTTTTTTTAAGATTTAATCCAATTAGATTTCATGGAATAAATTTTCTCCGTTTGACAAATAAAAATAAATTAATCTGAGCAGAGAAACCTCGGGATAAGTAACAATTCCTCCTGCCTGGCACCGAAGGTGTTCCCACACATCCTGTGCACACGGGTGGCTCTCAGTTGTCCCTGTTTAAACGCTGGCAGCCTAAAAAATAAGGAAGAAAAATTTCTCCTCCTGTGTCTGTTTAGTATATTTTGATTGAAAAGAAAATGAAGTTGTTTAACAATCCCGGTAGTATTTTTTAAAATATCCCCCTTGCCTCCCCACAAAAGGATTTTAAGGATTAACCTCTCTAAGAAGCTGAATAAAACCTTTCTAGTTACTGACTAGAAAATTAAATATATTAAATATGTCTTAAATAGTACAATTAAATGTGTGGTCCTGTGAAGAAATTATCTTCTTTAAAAACAAAATAAAGATTTAAATTTCAGTTGCAGCTCTTCAATGCCGGAAGGTCAAAACGTGTCAATTTGATCTGGAGAAATTTCACCCCCAAACCCAGGGGCCCCTTTGGGTGGCGGTTACAACACTTGGGCTGAAGTTGCCACATTTGATGTTTACACCTAAATTTGACCATTTTGGCAACATTTCAAAAACTGACTAAAATCAGTGCCCTGAATAAAACGAACCAGTTTATTTCCCCAGTTTATTCCCCCAGTTTATTTCCCCAGTTAATTTTACCAGTTAATTTCCCCTTTTCTCATCCTCCTATGAGGAGCCACATCATGAGCCACAACTGATTTAACCTTCACCAAACCTGGCTCCTTTTTTGTCTTTTTTGGCGTGGGTTTGGATTTAAAATTTGGAACCAGAGCAGAAACTCCAGCTCAGCCTCAGCCCAAATGAAGGCTGATATGGTGCCCTGCAGCTGCTTTAAACCCCATTAAACCCGGCTCAGTTTTGCCTCTTTCCCCGTGGATTCAGATTCGGAATTCAGAACGGGAGCAGGAATTCTAGCGCAGTTCCCCCTGTGCCAAACCCAGGCCTGCAGCCTGGAAAACCCAAACCCCAAATCCATGGAGGTGCAAGAGCTCCTCCTGAGGAGGGGAGGGCTCTGTGCCTTGGCCTTTTATCCCGATTTCCTTCTGCTCCTCTTCCTCCTCCAAGGGAACGGGGAGGCAGCGGCACCTGCGGAGCGCCCGGGGGTGCAGGGGGTGCCCAGGCTCCTGCTGCAGCTCCCTGGGTTCCTGCTGCTTTCCAGGCTGCCCAGCCCAGGCCACTCCAAACGCTGAATTTATGGTGGTTTGGTCCTGCAGTTGATTTCCCAGCTTTGGAGTTTTATTTGTCTTTCCCCTACTTGTGCATCTAGAATTTTTTTCCAGGGCCATGGATTGAGTGGCAATTCATTAAGTCACAATTCTTCATTAAATCCAAGGACAGACTGGAGGCTGCAGGTGCCTGGGCTGCTCCTCAGCCTGCTGCTCCTGAGTGTTATCCTTCCCTCCCTCCCTGCAGGTGACACAGGTGACACAGACCTTCCCAGGGGACTTGGTCCCACACCTAGCATCAGGCACGGAGCTGTTCTGTGCCCCCTGTGCCAACAAAGACTCTCCCAGTAATTCCAGGTTTCCATCACGGGGAATGGGACCATTCCTGTGGGAATTCCAGGCCCAGAAAATTCTCAAAAATCTTGTGCATGCAGGCCCAAGTACAAAAAAAAAAGGATACCTTTATCAGTGTTCGACCTGAGACCTTGGAAAAGGCTTCCAAGTTTAGAGGCCATAAGTACAAATGTGAGTTTGTAGCTTAGATAGAAACACATTGAGCCAAGTAGTGGGAAGTTTTAGAGTTTAAAGTTGAAGATATAGAAGAAGTTATAAAGAAGTTTTAAGGTGTAGCACTGTAAGTTTGTGTGTGGTGAGATGATTGGTCAAGAGAGTCCACACTGCAGCAGAGACGTGTGAGACTAATTAGGGGTTGGGGTGAAAGTAAAAACATTTTTTGTGGCAGTACTTTATTGCTTACTGGTTAATTAACCAAGTATTAGTTAATTATTATTGGTTAATTAACCTTTAAGAGACCTTGTAACCTGTGATCTCAGCATCACTGACCACCATGGATCATGGACTTTGGGCATGTGCTGAAGACATTCCCACCCTTGAACGAGACTGTGGCAATAAATAATGCTTTAAAATGTCTTGAAGGGTTTGAAAACTCTTAAAAGTCCCGACACATTCCCACCCCCAGTGCCCCAAGCAGGGACACCTGTGAGAGGTGAGGAACCAGAGAAACCCTGTCTGTGAGAGGTGAGGAACCAGAGAAACCCTGTCTGTGAGAGGTGAGGAACCAGCCAAGTCCTGANTTTTAAAACTCTTAAAAGTCCCGATACATTCCCACCCCCAGTGCCCCAAGCAGGGACACCTGTGAGAGGTGAGGAACCAGAGAAACCCTGTCTGTGAGAGGTGAGGAACCAGACAAGTTCTGTCTGTGAAAGGTGAGGGACCAGACAAGCCCTGAAGGAACCCGACAAGTCCTGTCTGTATCTGTGAAAAGTGAGGAGCCAGAAAAGTTCTGTCTGTGAGAGGTGAATAACCAGACCAGTTCTCTCTGTCTGTGAGAGGCGAGGAACCAGACAAGTCCTGTCTGTATCTGTGAAAAGTGAGGAGCCAGAAAAGTTCTGTCTGTGAGAGGTGAATAACCAGACCAGTTCTCTCTGTCTGTGAGAGGCGAGGAACCANTTCCTCGTGATCCTCAGAGGCAGAAGGGGTGTCCACATTCCCTGACATGGAAAAGGTGGATTCACACCGAGGATGAGGAAGGAAAGGTGCCACCCTGGTACCTGCTGCTGCTTCCCAGGCCCAGGGCAGGGGAGGTTTTGGAGCCTTCCCATGCCTCCAAGTGTCACCAAGCTGCTGGGTGCCCGAGCTGCACAACCCTGTGTGGGGAGTCACTGTAAAAGTGAATTAGTCTAAAACGTCCCAAAACTCAATTCCTGAACCTTAAGAAGGAATTCCTGAACTCAGGGTCTGGCTGGTAGAGCTGAGGGACTTCCTGTGTACGGGGAAAACCTGGCAAAACTCTCATCTGCTTTTGCAGGAAACAACAGTGTTCTCCAGGTTCAGTGAAATCCCAGAATCCCAAAATCCCCGAGGCTGGAAAAGCCCTCCCAGCCCAGGGAGTCCCAGCTGTGCCCACCTTGTCCCCAGCCCAGAGCACTGAGTGCCACCTCCAGGTNCAGGTCTCTCCTGCAGGAGCCACAACTGGACACAGCCCTCGAGGTGTCACACAGTGCCAGCACAGGGGACAATCCCTGCCCTGGGGGACAATCCCTGCCCTGGGGCTGTGCCCACACGGGGCTGGCACAGCCCAGGGGCCACCTTGGAGTCCCAGCAGTTCCTGGGCAGAGGCAGCACAGGGGGCAGAGGGGAGAGGCTCCCCATGATCTTGCAGAGCACTTTGGGATCACCACCCTGCAGATGGGGACTGCAGTGACCTCTCTGGGGACAGCCAGCGTCCCTGGGCCACTCCAGCTGCTGTTCCAGGGCAGGAGAAGTGACCTGGTGTCCCTGTGTCCAGGGAGCTCACCCAGCCCCGGCTGACCACCCCCTTTTAATGATGCTGCAAAGGTCATATTGATTTTCCAGGCTCTAATCACACGGAATATTTCACCCATTATGGAGCAGCGAGTTTGAAAGGCCCGGCTGCTTATTTAATCTCAGCAGGCAGACAATTCCCAGCAGAGCTGTGAGACCTGATATGTGTCATCTCTGAGCCCACACAGCCCATCCCAGCCCGGGGCTGTCTCACTCCTGTTGGTGGCTCTGGCTCCAGACTGGCACAGACTGGGACTGGTAAAGCTCAGCTCAGAGCCAGGCTGGGAGCAAAGCCAGGGCTCACTTCAAACCTTCTGTAGTTTTCTCACTGACTTGTTTGGCTTGGAAAAACCTGAAATCCCCCCCAGTGCCACCCCTGCCATGGCAGGGACACCTCCCACTGTCCCCAATGTCCAACCTGGCCTTGGGCACTGCCAGGGATCCAGGGGCAGCCACAGCTGCTCTGGGCACCCTGTGCCAGGGCCTGCCCACCCTGCCAGGGAACAATTCCTGCCCCAGATCCCATCCAGCCCTGCCCTCTGGGTTTGGGGACAAATCCTGGAAATGTGGTGATGCCAGAGCTGCAGAGCATCTCAGCTGCTGCTGGCATTGGTGGGGGTGATTTGGGCACAGGTAATGCCCCCCAAACCCCTGGATATTTCCTATCTTTGCCCCTGGCCTGATGCCTCAGCTCTCTCCAGCAACATCTTCTCAGTCCCTTCAGCTGGTGTGGAAGGAATTTTGTGAGGAATTATGGAGGACAAGCTGTGGTGCCAGCAGCTCTTGGAGCCACTTCCAGAGCCAGGGAAGTGCCCCTCAGTGAGGCTCAGGACCATGGAGAGGATTTCCCTACAGCTCCAGTGAGTGCTCAGAGGGGTTTTCTGCCTGGGAGGGCCCTTCCCCTCCTGAGCCTTTGCCTTTTCCCTTGGGAGTGTTGGTTTCCCAGCCTCAGCTTCGTTTTCAGCTCACGTTGGCACTGCCCTGCCCTGCACCAGCAGTTTGCAAAGTCTGTGCATGGAAGGTTTCCATTTTTGGGTGGAATTGGGCTGCAGAGCCCTTTGGTGAGGGGAGGCTGGCAGGGAACAGGGCGAGCACATCCCCACAGCTCCCTGCTGTGTCACACCCCTTGGTGCTCTGCACTGCTTTTTTCTCTGTGAGGCAAAGGCACAAAATCTCAGCCAGGTGTGATCATGCTGGGTGGTTGTTGTCCCCTGTTGGGGACAGCCCCTGCCCCCTGAGGCTGGGAAGAAGAGCACTGTGGGCCTGATATTTCTGGGTCTGAGAGATTTCAGCCTGCTAGCAGCTGCTAACTTTTTCCCAAGGAAAAATTTCTCAAGAAAGCTTCTTCTCAAAACAATCTCAGCAAACAACTCTCCCTTCTCAAAACAGTCTTTCTCCAGCTGATGTTTGCTGTTTCTCTTTTAACCAATGAGATTACAGAGGTGTTGCTCCTATTCACCAACCATGTTCAGTCTGTGTGGGAACATCTTATAAAAGGTAGTAAGGATTAGACCATAAAGCCTTTTTTCTGTGCTCTTTGCCTTCTGAAATATTTGGAGTCTCTGACTTTCCTTTGGTGTCCTGCAGTGACAGAGCAGGGCTGGCACTGGGGAGTTTGCTGCAGCTCAGGGCTGCCCCTCAGGCTTTTACAGCTGCTTTTTGTCCAGGGTTGTGTTTGTGTCTGAGGCAGCAGCTGCAGCTCTGCTCTGGTGTTGGACATTGCTGCCACCACAAACGGGTCTGGGTTTCCCCAGGTCTCACAGTCTGGGGATGTGAGGCACCATCAAGTTCATGTGGTGGAACCACTGCCTCTGAGAATGTTCCAGAGGTGTCCAGACATGGCCCCTGGGGACATGGCCTGGGGATGGTGCTGGGGGTGCTGGGCTGGACTCCAGTTGGAATAAATGGTCCTGAAGGTCTCTCCCAACCCTGATGACTCTGGATTCTGGGATTTCCTCACCTTAAAACCCTTCAAAGCCTTTTAGGCACCAGGAATCCTCATGCTCAGACTCCTCCCAACACACATTTTTTACTCTGCTGGCTTTGCACTCCCAGAGTGTTCAGTGCTGCTTGTGTTACACCAGGAAGACATTCCATGGAATCACAGAATCATGGAATATCCTGAGCTGGAGGGACCCACAGGGACCATCCAGTCCCACCGTGTCCCTGCCCAGAGCCCCCAACAATCCCCCCTGGGCATCCCTGGCAGTGCTGTCCAAAGGCTCCTGGAGCTCTGGCAGCCTCGGGGCCGTGCCCATTCCCTGGGGAGCCTGGGCAGTGCCCAGCACCCTCTGGGGGAAGCACCTTGCCCTAAAGTGCCCCCTCAGTCCCTGGTGGCCCAGCTGCAGGCGCTCCCTGGGTGCTGTCCCTGTGGCAGGAGCAGAGCCCGGAGCTGTCCCTGCGCTGCCCCTCGGGAGGAGCTGCAGCCCCGGGGAGCTCTGACCTCGGGCTCCTCCAGCCTCAGCTGAACAAGGGACCTCGTGGGGCCCCTCCAGACCCTTCCCCAGCCCCGTGTCCCTCCTCTGGACCCCCTCTGTGAGTTTTAGATCTTTGTCATACCCTGGTGCTACCCAAAACTGCTGCAGCACTGGAGCACCCACAGAAACTTCAGCTGCTTTCCCCAGGACAAAGCTGCTCTTGTTTTTTTCAGCCCTAAATCCCAACCAAGCTGCAGCAAAGAGCTGGGAGACCCAAAGCAGCTCTCCAGAGTCAGTGGCAGGAGTGGGTGCCGAAGGTCCCTCTGCATGTTCATGCTGCACTGGGCATTACAGCCAATGCTCTGTGTGTGCAGAATAGCTGTGGAGACACTGGGGGATGGAGAAGGATGATTTTCCCTTGGAAAAAGGTACCAAGTGCTGAAGTGATGTTCTCTTTGGCACAGCAGGTGCCTTGCCCTCGTTCTGTTCCCTGTGGAGGAAGGGGCTGCTCATGCCATGTAGCCCTGGTTCGTGCCTGAGATGTTTAGTTCTCTGAAATTCCTTTCCCAGGGAATTTTCGGAAAACAAGAGACGTTTTGGTAACGGCAAATTTGTTTACACATTTTCCCCAGGAGGGACTCCTTCCTGATGTCCCTCTGCTCTGACCAATGTGAGTGAAGAGGTTTGTCTTTGTGTCACCAATCAAACTGGTCTGTGTAGGATACTATAAAAAGGAAAACACTTCCCGAAAATAAAGAAGTCACTTTTTCAACCTTGTGAAGTCAAAGTCTCTGTGTCGTTGTGGTGTGCTACAGTGTCAATCCCACATCTCCCCCCTCCCCTGGCACCGCTCTGTTGCCCTCAGCTTTCTTGGTTTTCTTTGTTTGGAATCTTGCAAGCAGATTCTCATGCA
>VXBB01022691.1:0-29897 GCA_013399915.1 Illadopsis cleaveri
ATGTGGGGTGCAGGCATTAGTTTATTTTAAGCAGCAACATTACATTAATAGCAGCTTTGGTTAGGGAAAAAAAAAACAACAAAAAAACCCCCACAAAAACCAAAGCAAAACAAAAAACCCAAATCAAAATAAACAAAAAAAACCCACACCCCAAACCTTCTCATTAGAATAAGATTTTCTGTCCAAACATTCTGCTGCTCATTTCATCACAGAATCATAGAATGGTTTGGGTTGGAAGGNAGATTTTCTGTCCAAACATTCTGCTGCTCATTTCATCACAGAATCATAGAATGGTTTGGGTTGGAAGGCATCTAAAGACCACACAGTTCCAACCCCCCTGTCACCTTGCACTATACCAGGTTGCTCAGAGTCCCATCCAGCCTGGCCTTGAACATTTCCAGTGATGGAGCATCCACAAATTCTCTGGGAAACCTGTTCTAGTGCCTCACCAGCCCAAAGCAAAGAATTTCTTCCTTACATATAATCTAAACCTACTTTCTTTCATTTTAAAGCTATTTCCCCTTGCCTTGCCACCCCATTCCACTGACAAAAGTCCCTCTCCAGCTCCCTTGTAACACCTTTAGGTACTGGAAGGCTTTTCTGAAGCCTTCTATTCTCCACGCTGAAGAACCCCAACTTTCGCAGTCTCTCCCCATAGGAGAGGTGCTCCAGCCTAACAGGTTTAAAACCATAGTTTTCCAGCTTCCCAAGAGAGGAATTCTTTAGTACTAGCATACTAAAAATAGATATTTGAAAATGCTTTATGTATTAAAAAAAAAAATTAAACATAATTAATTCTACAGCAAGTGATATAGAACTAACAGGTCTAAAAAAGAATTGGTTTATTTTGTATTAGAGGGTTGTGTCTAGAGACACATCCTTCTATTAAAATGAAAACTCAGGAAATCAAAGAATAGCCCCTGCATCCTGAGCAGTTAGTTTACAAATGAACTACAGAACCCATATTTTAACATTCCAAGGAAAGGTGTTAGGAAATTCTTATCTACGAGTATGCCTTGTGAGCCAAGTCAGGAACAGAGAATGGATTCTGCCAACATTCAACTCCTTCAGTTCCATAAGGGCACACAACAGTTGGATTTGTTTTCAGAAGAGGACACCATCATCCAAGGCTGCAACATACAATAAACTCCTTTCTTTGGTTTAACAGAGATCCCACTCAGATGCTTCACATTCTTATCTGTCAACAATGATTTTCAACTAGCTGTGACTGAATGTTTACTCTATGGAACTCCGTGGAGAAAGTATACAAGAAACTTATCAGATTCTGTTATGACACCTGGAATCACCCAAGATAGAGATTAATATTCTACTGCTCCCACATCAGAAGTGAAACAAAAAGGGAGGAAGTGGGCAAAAAGAGGAAGATTTCACTTTCTTTCTCCCACACACAACCAACCAGGTGAAGCGAGGAATACTCAGACTTCCTTTAATCTGTCATTAACACAAACTGAAGCTAACATTTTAGGACTTCTAGATTTAAACCAACATTCTGTGACAGTATACTAAGTGATAATTCAGAAAAATGTTCATATTTACTCACATTTTGTTTGCCAGCCTCAGGGATGTACAGCTAAGACATGCCCGATCGCCCAAGTTACCTAGAAAAATACCAATAATTAGCACCAACTCTGAAATTCAGGAGGACATTTATCCATGTAGTGAACTGCACACAAATACATGAGTGAGAAGATTGATCTTTACATAGAAATGGCTATTATGGTAAGCACAAAAAAGATGTTGCTTAACATGGAGAATCAAACTCTGTGGATGTGTGAGGTTGGTTTGCTCTTGTTCAACTGACTGAAAACAGGTTTCCAAGTCCCTCAGGCAAGAAACTATATTGCAGAGGAACTTCACTGAAAGCACTGTAATTTTTTAACAGCTCTGTGACAACATAGTATCAGATGATCACAAAGGAGCACTTGCCAAGTCGTTAGTATTAAAATGGCTTTTTGTTTCGTTTTAAGCAAAACAAATAAAACACAAGCAGGAACCTAAAGACACTTTACTAGAGAGGTGGAACCACAACATCATTTCAATACATTGCTGTCCATTTTGATTAGCACCTGGTAAAAATAGGTCTATCCCATGATCTCCCTGTAAAGGATACAAATTGTCTCAAAGGGAGAGGTGAGAACCTGACCCAAAGCACAGGAAAAGTTAGCTTTTCCAGAAAACACTGTGTCCCTCAATATGAATTTTATTTGAAACACTACCTCAGCATCAGTCCTAATAGTAGCTAATAAAGCCCAAAAGAAGGGCTGACACCTATATAGGAGCACCCTCTATCCAGGTACACAAACAGCATCCATTCTGGAAATAAATTGAGAAGATCATCAAATCATAAATCATCTAAGTCATGTGCTTCAATAAAGGGCCATGTTTGAAAGTCTTCCGACCACGCATAAACAACATAAAATGCTACCTAGTGGCTGCACACTATCTACAATCACTGAAAGTCAGCCCTGATCCCACTAGAAAGGAATTCATCTTACTAAAGCAACTTAAAAAAAAATAAATCTTGTATCGACACCTTGCTACAGTAACTCAATAGGCAGCTACTACCAAGCAAAAAAATACTTCTGGACATATCATACAAAAAATCACACAAGTAAGACTTCAAATGTGTTGACTCTTTTTGACCAATCTTTTCAGAATTTACTGTATCCAAAATAAAATTCAAAGGCTGGATAGAGTAGGCATACTGTGGTTTGTTTCTCCCATCTGGAACCTACCATTTCTGGTCAATCCTAAGAGACAGCAAGATACAAAGGTCATTTGAGAGATCTGTGGTACCCTTTCCCACCATCAAAGCCAAGATACAGCCTGTGACAGAACCTATATCTGAGAAAACACAGCACCCAACGCTGATGACCAAAAGCCTTCCCCAACAAAATACCCTAATTGGTAGGGGAAAAGAGATGCTGCCAAAATCAGGTGAGACAATCAGAAGTTATAGAAGATAAGTTAACTTATCTGAGGAAAATCTTGATAATCAAGGGATGTCCCATGCTAAGTGGGCTCTGAAGTAATTCCAGCAAAAGCTGTGGCACTATCAAGTCAAAGGACTTACCCATGTCAAGCTGCATGAAACTCCAACACTCACTGTCACTGCAAATAGAGCCAGGGAAAAACTGCCTCTTTCTGGCTCAAAAAGCAAGCCCTGAGAATCTGTGAAGGCATTGTGATATTCTCCAATATTACAGAAAGAACAGTAGCTAAATTACTTAACCCAAGAGGCCAACCCAGAAGGACATCCCTGACCTCAAGGAGTGGCTGAGCAAAGCACAGAAGTACTCAGTGTCTGGAGGGCAAAGTCACAGCACAGTAATCTGTCTCACCTGAGTGCCAGGAAGCCCACAAAGCCTTATGTGCCTAAAGCAAGAGTCCTACTGGGACAGGACATTGCCTGCTGTGGAGGTGCCCCTAGAACTAAGAGGGATGATCTGGAGCTCAAAACTGGCTTGGAGTTTCTTAGCTAAAACTCCATAACAGCAAGACACTTTCACTTCACTTACCTTCTTTCCAACCAGGTTCATTAAATGTTAAGGAAGGGGTCAGAGAACGAAATTCCAACATTACCAGAAGAAAACATGCTGACTAAGCTTCTTGTTGTACAGCATGTTCAGAGTGTGAACAAGCCCACAGAAAATGTTAATTCTAACTTTGCCAGTTCTGACAAGAGTTCTTTAGGTTTTGCAGTGTCTCTTATAACTATCTACTTAGGAGTAAACCAGTCCTGAAATAAAAGATACACTTCCTTCAGAAAAAACAAAGTCCATAATCCTTGCTTCTGGGATAATACAGACATACAAAAGTGTCTGAACAAGGTGAATGTTGCTATAGCCATACTCAACACTGTTCATTTAAGAAACATGCATTGGCTTAGTAAGAAAGAAGAGCAGTATTGCCAAAGAAGCTGTATATTAACATGTTCCTCATGGAAAAGAAGTAATGGGAAACTTTATACTTGAATTTAATGATGCATGAAACCCGAAGTTTTTAACATAGAATGGCCATACTGTTACTATGTTTAGAATTTTTAAAAATAAAATGCTATCATGAAGTAAGTCCCTAGAGAAGTGTAAGCTTGCAGTACTTAACAGTCTGATCTTCACAGGAATAACATTTAGGATTCTTAGAAGCACTTAGCTTTAACTTAATCTTAGACTACTTACACGTAAAGCAAAGAAGATGAGCTAAGTAAAGCAAAACACTACAGAAAAAAATACACCATATAAGAATGCATTAATAGTAGACTAACACCCCAAATGAAAGTATTGGTTGCATCATAACCACACTGCACCACAGCACACTAATTATTTGATTCTATCACAGCATTTCAACCTAGGTTGTCAAAGATTTATAACAACCAAAATTGCAGCGATCATTAGCACTACTTTTTATCCTATGCCACAAGAATAATCAAAGCTCCCATCTTATTTGAAGGTACATGGATGTGCCTTTTCCCTGTTTTAAATAAATTGGATGGTTAGGATACCCCAGGATTTTGTTCAGGACACTTTCCAGGCTTAACCTAAATAAATGACTTTACAACAGTAGCTCACAAAACCCATCAGTTAGAGGAAGATGCCACATTTGAGTGACTACTGGTAAGCAAGTGGAGAGCTGTTCTTTGCAATGAACAAGCATCCCTACAGCTTCAGGTCTGCCTATATGTGAGCGTGCAGCTGCCCTGCTCTCAGTGACAGCACTCTCGTGACAAGTCGGGGCTCTGCGTCAGTGACAGGCAATTCCTCGCTCACCCCCTGCCATTCCAGCTCAGGGCTCTGTGTCAGTGACAGGCAATTCCTCACTAAACCTCTGCCATTCCAGCTCAGGACATAAAGAACAGCCACAGGCCTCGTGTATGTCACACGTTATCAGCTGTTTCATGCTACTAAGCTTCACCAACCAGAGATATTTAAACTGCCAAATTATCTTCATTATAAATCAGTACCATACAATGCACTTCCTTTTTATTTTCCTAAGCTTTCAAAGCCACTTGGAAAAAGGCAAATTCATGTTTCGTCCCTAACACAGACTAAGAAAACACCCCCTCGTGCTTTCTTAAAGAGAAGCCCATGACTAGTGACAACCCCACTTCATACCCAAGCCACGCCGAGAGTAAGGCAGGCAGGACCGAGACGTAATAACGCGTTCCTGCACTTTAACAAAATACACGTGTTTTCCCCTTCCCCAACCAGCCGGCATTTAGGAGACACGCGTGTCCCACTGCCCTTAGGGTAAATCATCCCCTCCAACGACACTGCCGCGGAAGCACATGCGAAGAGGCCGCAGCAGCCGCCGAGCGTGGGCCGGGCCGGGAGCAGCGCCAGCCCCGGCGGACAGAGCAGCGGGGACTCGGCCGCGGCCCTTCCCTCCCGCAGCGGCCTTTCCGCCCACGCCCGGAGCCCCCAGACGCCTCCGGCCGCTCTCCCTCCCTGTGCCCTCCCGNGGGCTGTCTCCTTCCCCGAGCGTGCCTCACTCGCAGGCCATGGTCCCGCTACGCCGAGAAGGCCACAGGCCATGCCCGCTGTGAAGGGTGGGCGCTGGTGCCTCACGGAACCACCCAGAGCGCCGTGACCACACATAACCCCAGCGCAAAGTACAGCGCTCCAGCACGGCACGGTGCTTTCCTCTTTGGCAGAGGGTGGGTTGGATGATGCCCCGAGGTCCCTTCCAGGCGTGACGAGCCTGTGATCCTGCGGTGTGTGCAGCCGTGTTCCCCCACGCCTGCGGCCCAAGGTTGGCAGCAGCAGTTCCGCTGCTCGCTCACACGTGTGTTGCTTGTGGATCTCGGGGTGTGACAGAAAAAATGGCTTTCTGGTGGAGCTGTGATGGGTTTGATTGGATATAGCACATAAATGTGTCAGTTAACAGATGTGCTGCACTTTTGCTGGTTAATAGTTGTACTACAAGTAGCGTGTTATTCTTCAGATACTAGTCGAGTCCTGACCAGCAGTAGGATCTCTTATCAAATATTTCAGTACTCAGTTAATGCAGTATTATGTGGTACTTTCTTTCTCTTTATTTTTAACTGTAATGGCAGATGGAGTGAATAACCAGAATCAAACTGCAGAAATTATAATTTAATCTGAGAACAGTGACATTTTACAAACTGCACAGGAGGTTTGGGTGTTAATGCCTTCCTTGTTCCAGAAAAAATGGGGGGAAAGCTGCTGGGAGTGTCTATGGACAAGATGGCTGCCAGCCCTGCCAATAAGATGGCTGCCCCAAGGACAGGGCTCCAGGGGGACAAGGGAGCCGTGGGATCAGACCTCTCCTGCCTCACAGGTAACTCACAACACCAGGCACTCGGGCACCTCTACACTTGCCTCAACCCCAAAGAAAATACACGTCACTTAACATTATACTTAAGGGGTAGCAGAAGCATTCAGGTTTGATCCAATACGTGATTGAAAACAGCGTCTCGTAGCGATAAAAAGCAAGTGAGTTTGCAGTTTATCTGTTCATGCATAGGACTAGGCAAATGCAGGAAATTAGTTGGTAATTTTATAGAGTTCTTTTATGGATTTAAAGAAAATGCTCAGGGTTTCTCCAAAGTACAAAAAATTTTGGTGAAATTTATGTTAGTTATATTTTTAATTCAAAAGTATTCATGAAGATGGAATATGCAATTGTCTGAATATTAAAAAAAATCACGACACTTTTCTCACTATGGCTATAGAAATGCTAGTGTTGTTTATGTTGAGTGATAATTAACAAATTAATGGGTACTACTTTATATACTTATTAGAGCTGCTTTTAAAATGTTAGGCTCCCAAATGCATTGGCAGATTTTTAGCCAGCTGTGTTTGCTTTACAAGTATTTAAATATGTACTGCATTTAAATGGTTAAAATGATTTAAAATGTGCAACTTGACAATAGTGCTTTATGTTAATGGCAGTCTTGAAAAAAAAACTAAACAAACAATGTCTTCCCAATCTACACATCTCTCACTAGACTGCATTTGTATCTTTCTCTTGTTATTCTTTTTTTCTTTCTGGTTGGCTGATAACAAAACCAAATGAAATGGGGCAACTAATGGCAGTTCCTCTAACAAAGCTGCTTAATTATGTAGAAACATTATATGAAGCCTATACAAGAAGAATAATATGCTCTGAAGTCATTAAACTATTGACAAGAGATTTCAGACAGCAAACAGATGATTACAGAGGTCTCAATACATTTATGCAGACAAGTAACCAGCCTTTCAATAGTTTCATTAAATTCATTAGTATTCAGGGTGGCAGACAATGTAGATGCATGGGCCTTTTCAGAGCTGAATTCGTTATGTTTTTGTACAGTCTTTTGTTCCAGATTTGTTTATACCTGGAAGTTACAGGGTTTGCTGCTGTATATGAAAAGGATTGATAATACACTCTGAAAATTTCCCAAATAAATTAGTACATTTAAACTGTATCTATTGTGTTCCTTTACCAAGCATTGTGAAATAATGCTTAAGAAAAGACTAAGAATTAAAAATTTTCAAGTATTTATACAAATTGCTCCCACATAAAAAGGCTGAGTGACTGTAGGTGACACATGGGCCTTCCACAGGAGTCAGTTTTTGTTTAAAAGAAAAACATCATCTACTCCAGCCAGAGCAACAGTCCATGAGCTCACAGAGGAAACACTTATCCCTAGAATAAAGCACTATACCATATAGTTACTAGGGTTTTGGGGGTTTGTAAAAAAACCAAAAACAACTGCTACACAGCCATTTTAGACCTAGTTCTTAAAGCAACCATGTTGTCTGGAAAAGTCGTCAGCCATCTTGCTGAAAAATCTGCTTTTAAGAGGGACTAAAAGAAAGAAATACAAAGCCTTATTTCTAGATGGATATAATAAGGATCTGAGAATCATTAAAATAAATGTAATATTTGAACAAAACTAAGATTACTATTTCACATTAAATATAATTTTTCCCCTGGATATTAAATAGAAGCAAAAGCAAAGTAAGAGTTGTCTAAACCACTTCAAAACAACCTCCAAATAAAAGGAAATGATGGTTGTTATAGGCTGTGTAAATACCAAAATACATATTTTATTGCTGTATGAGCAGATACAGTGATATCACAAAGGCATGACTGTTTCACTTATCTGAAAGAGGTATGGTGTATTAGACCTATAAAAGCACAGAACAAGCCTAGGGCTGTGCATTACTTGCACAGACATGACAAAGGGGCAGATGAATCTATAATTCTTATTGAGGAAGTTTAGAAATCTATCTAGAAATTGGGGGGCAAATGTTTATATGAACAGAGAGGAGAACTGTAAGTTTGTCACCCCTTCCCTGAAGGCGTGGCCCAGGAAGCACGCCTTGATCCTGTTGATGTTTTTGAGGACTGATAGCAGCTCCCCCCACTCCCAGCTAGAGGTGCCCTGTAGCTTGTAACGGTGGCTGTGTGACAGCACCAAATCTGTGACACTCCTGCCAGATACAGACCTGGCCTCGGTTCCCCAGTACACCCTGATGACAAACGGAACTGGCAGCGAGAGCCGGGGAGATGGTATTCAGGGCGTGGAGGGGGAGGAGGTGCAGTGTTTGATGCTCTGGGCTGTAAGTGGGAGGAGGTGGGGGCGTAATTAGCATCTGAGCAACTGATGAGTTGGGAGGCACCTTTGCCATTTCACTGCTGCAACATCGTGTTTGTGTACACAGTGTGACTCAATAAGCTACGTATCAGTACAGGTCCATAGACAGTCCTTAAAAGTAGAATTATGCGTTTAGGCTGTAGAATCTGTTTCCATGGCAACCTCCAGGTTGTCTCCTTGAATAGGTTTAACAATACAGGATTAACCTCATCTTTATTCACCAGTGTTCAGTGTAAATCTAAAGAAAGGGGTGGGGGGGAAAGGACATTACTGTGTAGCAAGTTGCATTAAGTTTCTACTCCAGGGAGAAAGCCAACAGATTATTAGCAGTTTAAAAAAAAAATACTTCCATTCATTATCAGGGATTTTTAGGAGAGATTCATGGGATACTGAAGCCTGTTGCTGTCCATGTTACACCTAAAGCTAAAAGTTCAAGTGGTGGCTGGATTGCAGATTTGCTGTGTGTGTGTCCAGGTCACAAGTTCACTCCTGTCTGTAAAAGTGCCAAAAACAAGTGGCACTGGCTACACATCAGCACAGAAACAGGCTGCCCTGGGTGCCTCTTCAAACACTGCCCTGAAAGACCACGCAGAGAGTGCCTTGATGGCAATAATGTGCTGCAAACAGTCATTCCCCATGTTGAGGATAATTAACTACCTGCTCAAATTCAAGTCAAAAAATGGTATTTTAAAAGATTGCTTAGGCTTGACCCAAATTAGCAACACAAAATGCCATACAAATAACATATTAGGTTATAATTAGTTCAATTTGGCATGCAGGCAGGCAGGAGCACAGCTGGGGGAGCAGAAATGGGTAATTTTGAAAATCCTTCCAAATTGAGGGAAAAGCATTTGCAGTTCAGAGCGAAAACCACCGAGGTTCTCCCTTTTCCCAGCAGATGGAGCTTATGTGAAACAAACAGGCAGAGAAGCTGCGGAACCACCGCACAAAGTGAGATTGAGGCACTGGAGGAACTCATGAGGAGAAAGCCACAAGGTTCTCTCCAAGGCAGGATCAAGCAGAGGGAGGGCAGGCAGTGTTCAGGTTCTGTGCACAACAACAACAAAAAAGGGTGAATGTAGCTACAAAAAGCAAATGGATTTAGACTTTGAGAAATACAGAGGGAAAGGAAAAAAGGAGTCTCTAGTGTTACAAACACACCTGTTAGCTCCAGCTGATATGAGAAACACTGAGATTTTGCAGCAAAATCATCAGTGCTGTATTTAAATAACCTGTTGTGCCTCCAAATGAATCGGTTTGATTTTATGAATGACAGGCTTTAAGACTACGCATTTAGAGTTATTCTTTGCCTCCAGGATTTTTTAGGCTGTAGGGTTTGTGAGTTCCTGTCTGTAATTAGAAATGCAGAAAGCCAACAATCTTATGTCATTATCTGCCTCTCAGAGTTAGGTCTTTAAGAAAACACCAAATGTTGTGTTACTGTCAATAAAAGCCCTAAATCTGCCACCGCTGCTTTTATGCACCTATCAAGAAGCAAGACAAGAAATGCATGTGACTGGGGAGGCTCTCCTCCACCCCCTCCTGGATTTTGTAGACTTGTTCCTACACTTCTTGTCTATCACAAAATTCCTGGTGAAGTCAGGCAGTGTTATAGGAGTACTGGAAAGACAGTAGGTCCCTGAAAAACGAGAAACGTTTCAGTTGTGTCCATTAAAGAAACAGCAGAAGGTTAGCACACCATGTTAGGAGAATTTTTACCTTTGTATTCTAAAAAGGAGAAAAATGTGCTACTTCCAAGGGCCCTTTTAATGGCAGCAGTGTAATTTTCTACAGCAATTTTGCAAGGCTGGGACTGCTTATGGTAAGTACTGGTTTGGAGGGGTGCAGGTTACAGCCAGCACATGCACACAGCTGTATATGACTTGGTGCAGGGAAAAAGCAACATTGTCTCATTGTCCCCCAGGCACATTCGTGCTTTCTCTGCCTCAGAGGAGGTGAGCAGAGCTAAGCATTTCTGTTAAAAGAACAAATGAAAAATATTGAAGATGGATGTGTTCATTTGCTGAAGCCTGATGCTTAAAATTCCTGTGTAGAATTTAGCCCTCTCAGGCCTCTGCTGTCATTACCTCTTTCTTGCTGGTTTTGCTGATGATCTTATCAGTTCTGGCTTGTATTTTTCCCTTACAGTCAGCCTGAATAACCCTACTGGAATGTGTCTTCACAACCTTTGAATTCACTCTCTCTTATTTACCTTTCAGCTTTAAACCTTCTACCTTTCATAATCCAGACCAAGCCTGTAACACAGATCTCACACTTTTTCATCCTGTTCTCCTTGACCTGACTAACAGTCCCCTCTTCCGTGCTGCTGTACAATGACCTCCCCATTCCAGCACACAAGCCCACAGCCCCTCCTTTATTCAAGTCAAAGAGCTGCTTTTCTCAAGAGGCCTCCCCACAGAGATAATGAAAAGCAGATTAAGAGATTTTAAAAAGGAATTGGTTCCTTTGGAATGGTCAGTGCACTTTCCCTTTCTACAACCATCGTCTATACTGTAAATTTTCCAAATCAGTGTTTGTCTGGATGTCTGTGCCTTGACCTCAGCAGGACCTAAGCTGTTGGGCCCCAATCCTGCACATGCATATGTATGCCATGTCCCTTTGCTATCAGAGACATTCACACAGAGTGGTAAAGGAACAGTGCAGTTATATATTTGTAAAATCAAATCCTGTTGCTTGCCAGATAGCATCATAAAAGTCTTGGACAGAGATTAAAATTAACATTTTAATCTTTGTTTTTGTGAGACAGAAAGAATGGTGACCTCCAAGGCAAGTGAACTGGCAGCTTTGATGACAACACTTGATTTGTAGATACATGAGAATCTTGAGGGGAAATACCTGTTAAAATGTGATGTCAAGCTATAGAAAAACAACAAAGAGCCATCAGCACAAGTACATCCCAGTGGTGCTTTGCCAGTATCCTGCCTTTTTCTTGGGCGGCTGAATTTCAGGCACCAGAAACAGAAGACGCTTTGTCTGGGCTTTCCCATATAATCAGCAACCTCTCTCCTGCCTATCTTAGGCCTCTATTCACTTTATTACTATTATAGTATCCCCTAGAGACAGACTTGGGAGCCATTCACCCCCAAACATCCTGTTACCTTCAAGGAATTAGGTATTTTCTCAGCAACACATTATATGCTTTAATCCTGGTTGCGTGTGTATAAAGCGTGGCTAGCAAGTCGTGTATGTAAGAAAATACAAAGTTGACGTAAAAGTGCTTTACCTTTGGATTTGATCAGTGTCCAGGGGAAGTGAAGTCTCCCAAAGTCCTCTGCAAGCAATTTCAAGAGGGAATTTTGTGTACAAACTGAAGGCTTAGCTGGAGTCTGCAAATACCTAGCAGTTCATCAGCTGGATAGAGAGGAGCTCATTGGGACTAATCTGTGCAGCAGGTAAAAGGGAGCCATCCAGCCTGCTCATCAGTCAGGGTGGCAAGCCCCACACTCATTCCAATATGACACATATCAGTCATTTTCTTTTCTAATCACTAATGCAACAGCTGAAAAAAGAAATATGCCCAGCAGATATCAACAAAAAGCTGGCTCAGCCAGCAGTGCTTCCGTGTTGTGCCAAGGGAACAACCTCCTCCCCTCTGCGAGGCCTCTCCTCCCAAGGAACAGACATCTAACTCTCCCTGAGCGGGAAGCCTCTTTCAGCATGCCAGCTGGGAATCAGGGCCCTGGGCACAATCCCAGCACCTGTGCCTAGTTTTCTTACAGAGCACAGTCAGCTGCTCTGCTAGGTCTGCAAATGTCCTCTATACCCTATTTCTTTTCTGTGGATTGCTTTGGATAAGCAATGCGAATGTGTTGCTTGTATTTGGATTTTTGCAAATTCATTGTTTTACATTTACCTTAACCTGATTTGTTTAAGGGTCATATCAGGCCACTGATAAATGAAGTCATGCCATGTTTTTAATAATTATTAAACCAGGGTTATTGAACCAGTAGTGCCCAGAACCTCCTGGTATTTTTGAGGGAATTTGAAGGTAAGCAGGATGTAACTGCAGGCCACTTTGGAAATTATGACAAGGAGTTTGTGAGGAGGAAGCCTCCTTGATGGCTGGTGTTTATCAGCAAACTTTTCTGGCATTGCACATGGTAGCAGAGAGTATATTTGACCCTGAGGGTTCACAGGCATTAGATAATTGTTTTGGCTCTAACTTAGTTCATGGCATGTTAGACTAGTCATTTCTATATCTGTGACACTGAACTATCAACTGCAAACTTCCTGTGTGGAAATAATTATGCAACTCTTCCAAGTTCCCATTATGTTCTTCTGTGTCCAACAGTTCTTATGCAGAAAGGCAAGGTTAGAGTTAAGACTATTTTCACTGCTAATAGCTTGACTCTGAAAAGCCTTCATATTATAAAAAAATCCTAGTATAAGTGGAGCCAGAGTGGGGTTAGAATTCTGTACTACAACAGGAAGCAGACATATAGAGGTCTGGAAAATAATGAAGGTGGGAGGAAAGGGAATAAAAATGGTTATTATTGCTGCTCATAATGCCATATTAATTAAACCAGTTTATCTGGGAGCAGGGTTTAAAAAAGAACAGAAGGAAATATTTTTTCATATAAACTCATTGCCTCCAGATGTTCTAAAACCTCAAAATATAAATAAATAGGCTCAACAAGAAAATAGACACACTCAAGGGAGCTAGGCTTAATGAAGTCCCTGACACATGCTTGTCTAGCTGCAATGTCGTCTTTGGAAATTAGGAAATCTCTAAACTACTGATTTTCAGAAGCAGGAATGACACAAATGGGTAGGAGCTACTTTTCCTATAATCTGTTTCCAATTCTAAGCATCCATTACTACTTCCTTTCTTGTTTCCCTTGAGGAAAGGACATGCCTAAGCCTGCTTTGAATGTTAAAAGCTTCCTCTGCTCTGCACAAATAGAAGTGAGCGTACAGACCATAAATAAAAGCTGTGAGATGCAAGTCCTAACCTGGAACCAAGGAGGTGTTTGAGGTGGACCAAAGGGTCACTGTCAGGGGGTCTCGAGGCACTTGACTGAGTCATGCATGGCTCACCCCATGCTGGGGGCCTATGGCAGTTTGGTTAGTCCTAGACAAGCACTACACTGTTTCTGCCACCTTTAAACTCCACGTGTTCCTCTCACTAACAGAACAAACACGTTGATAAAGGTGGGGATTTTTTGTGTAGAAATACCAGGAAAGCCAGGTCAGAAAGGGAAGAGATCTCAGTTCGCTGGTAACTTACACAGAATGAAACTCTACCAAGGAAAGGAACTTGCATCTTCTCTTGTCTTACAAAGTCCAACTTCTGCCATAATCCACCTGGCAACAAGTTACAGTCGATCTCCCTCTAGTGGGTAATTAATTACCCATAAAAGCCACAGCAAGACTGAGATGTGTTAAAAATCTGCCTTGCACTTGCTTTCCTTCATCTCTGTTCTTCAGCTGGCTTTCTTCTTTTTTCATCTGTGATCTTTCTCACACATGCATTATGTGTTTTCTTCATACCCTCCTGAACTTTGTATCTGCTCCTTCTCCATTCTTGTGCTCTGTGAGGAGTTGGGCTGTTTGAGGGGTTTCTGTTTGACTTCGGTGTAAGTGGAAATGAAAGTAAAGTAGCGCCAAAGAATGAATTTAAAATGAAATATTCTAGAGATTAGTGCTGTTTGCACAGTGGCATGTGTGCAACCCCCAATATGCTGAAATCTGGGAAAAAGAAAACCATGAGACCTACCTTAAGTTTGTAATTTATTTTTTTTATCAGGAGTCAGTCAAAGAAAATTTACATTTGAGTTTTCTTATCCTTAAAGTTGATTTACTTGGGTTGAAAATCTTTTGCCTTCTGCTTAGTAGTTTGGTCCCCTTGCATTTGTTGTTCCATTACCAAAACTATTAACAGCAAAATACATAAGCCAGCTGTGTTCAATCTGAAGTTCACTCTCTAACAGCAACAGTTAACTACCAAAGAGTATTCCCAGAGCAGAGCTGACGTTAATTGAGAAGGATAGTGCTCTGAAATATGTGGAGACAAGATGCTATAGAAATTGATTTAACCAGATCATGCCTTTTGTGTATGGAACTGCATTTCTCTCCTTGCAGAGCATATAGGCTAGATACTGTGGCTGTTACTCCATTTAGATTAATGGAAATATATTAGGGATGATTCTCAAAGGTATCTCCTTTCTCTCACTACTCTGGGGTTTCTTGTGTGTGTGTGGTAAAGCACATTTCAAACAAAGAGATGAACAAGTCAATATTGTCCAAATGAAAAATGACAGATCTGGTTGAAAGAAATTTTTAGGACAGGCTTTGATAATATATTCCTCCAGTGATAGCAGGCATCATATTAATCATTATATGTTACCTTTCTGTTTCAAACTTTGAATTATCTAAATAAACCAACATGAAAGACATTGTGCTCCAATCCAAGTATTTTCCAGGTTCCTGGAGGCACTGACCTTTATCTCAAATCACTGTGGTAAATGGTGTTCCACAAAAGTCACTAATTAGAACCCCAAGAGTCTTTATTATGGCAAACTTAGGTATCACAAAGCAAATGAATAAAATGAAGATAAACTGGAATTTTACTGAAACACAGTAAGATCACAGATCATTTACTGTGAGCAAATTCTGTGCCTAGAAACATCTATGCAATCCATATATTTACATTATTTTGTGAAACAGCATCATACAAAAATAATTTTTCTATACGACATATCAGGATTATCAAGTTATTTTACTAACAAAAATATTGTAGTTTTTGCTCCCTTCATAACTGAGTTGTCAATATAACTAATTTCATTTCACTGTAATAAAGATGAAATGAATTCCAATCCTGCTCCTATATCAGTTGCAATATAATTTTATTCAGCTGAGACATTTCATAAACCTGCTGAAGGTAAGAATTGCAGACAGTGGTGAGGCAGGATGTGGAGGCAGGGAAGAGGTACTGCAGAAGAAATTTACAGATTTTGTCTCCACAGCTTTCCTTTCATTGATGTACAGGACAAAAAGAATTCAGTGACTATCAGCTTTGAAGACCAGCTTGTGGAGCTGACAGTACGAGAATGTTCTTTTGCATCCAAATTGAGTACATTTGTTCTAGAATTTATTAAGACACAGTAAACAAAGAAACTTACAGTGCCACATCCTGTTCTTTATTTAGGTTGGATGAAGGCTTCATTTGGCATCATGGAGACTAGAATGACTACACTGGGCTAAACCAAAGGCCTGTGAGTCCCTTTATTCAATCTCTGGTCATAGTCAGAAATGAGTGCTTAAGGAAGGCGTATGAGAAATAGGGTGAGCATAGAGCATTGCTGCCTGCAGCAGTGACTTGTATTTCATTGCTGCTGATAAACACACACAGAACAGAGTCTGGTGGTCTGAGCACAGAGCTGGGAGCTGTGAATCTGCCGTTTCAGTCCTGCCTCTGTCACCAAGGTTACTTGCACATCGCTGTGTCCCAGCTCGTGTGTGCGGGTGGCAAACCTGCCTTCAAGCCTCTGCACTGCAGAGGCACACACAGCCTGTGTTCGCGTAGCCACACTCACATTCAGGCTCGGTTTGATCAAGTCTGGTATTATGGAGAGATTTGTTCCTCCCTAATGAGCTGCTTAACATCTGTGATTGTTTCCTGAAGAGCTGCATAATATCCCAGTGCACTTCGTATTGTGCCCCTTTATCTCTTCTCCATTCCTTCTGGCTCCTCTGTTTTTCACATGGTTATCATCACTGGCCTTTGTGGTCCTTGTGTTTTGTCCTAAGCTTGTCATCCCTCAGTTTCTACAATCAGGAACAGCAGGCCCGGTGACAGATAAAAACTGTGAAAATATTTTCCCTGTGTAGTCCAAGTCCAGATCAATCCATCAGGTAGCACAGAGAGGCTGACTCTTTCAAATGTTCCTCTGAAGCTGCCAATAAAAAGGTGACGCTGTTAGATTTCCAGTAAAACCAGAAAGATAATGTTCAACACAACTCCTTAAAAATTCCTGTTAAAAATTCTGTTTAGAAGCTATGTTTCACATTGCTTCAGGGCTACTTGCAATTCCCAGCATGATGAGATTGCTCCTGAATGGATCCTCAGAAACTGAATCCATCAGCTGTAGGCCCACTTCTGGTGAGTTCACAGTTTCATCGTTGCTCCTGGAAGTCTGTCATCTCCTCCTCCACAACCATCATTCCCACCTTCATTGGTCTACCATCCCTTCAGAAACACCAAGTGGAGGACTGCAAGCTCCACACTCAGGGCACTACTCAGAACATCACAATGCAGGCAGGTAAACAAGGATTTGTCAGAATTCCCTTTTCCATTTTTAACCTTACAATGAAGAGCCTTTACCAGTGATTTCTACAAGTGGACTCAAGCTGGCTGGATTGAAGGCCAGATTTGAGGAACTTCTCCCCAGATCCTTGCACCTCAGGTTGAGCAGAACCCTGGAGAGCTCCTCCTCCTCCCTGCGGCCTCCAGCTGCGCTTCTGCGCAGGGCAGGGGTGCACAAGAACTGGAGGAAGCCACATGCAAATCAGGGCTGAGTGGTAACCAAATATGTCTAACCCAGGGGGAAGCTAGTAGGAGTGCAGAGCTAGTCAAAGGGAAGGGAGCAAATAGACTGGAACATACAGGCCCTGGAATATTGGCATGTCAGAAGGCTGTGTATTGTAAATAAATAGAGATATGCATGTTTTAGCAATTTCCCCAGGGTAAAGTGACTAGGAGTGTGTTCAAAGAGTAGTATTTGCTTTATACTGTCCTGTGAGCACAGGTTCAATATATAAATTAGGAAGTACATATAGGGTGTATGTTTGATCAAGGAATTTAGACAATAACCTGAGTAATTGGCAGCATACACCAAATCCCATCAGTCTGGTCCCGATGCCAAGTTCCTTCTCACTATTAAAATTCTGCAAGCAACTAAAATGGCTACTTAGCTACATTATGTTATTACAAGCAACATCACTTGTCAAGTATTTTAAATAGGAAAAGTGATGTTAGTTGTTGTGTATTACTACCCAGGTAAAAATCACCCCCCTGTGTTAAGTGTGCACAACAATATACCATTAATCTGTTTAACATGATAGCTTGAAAGACTGGTGTGTTTTTCTTTTACATTTCTACTACATGTCCTCTGTTATTACTTTGCACATTAAATTTTTTCCTGCTATAAAGAGGATTCAATGATTTTGCAAACCAGCCTCATCCCTAGAATGCTATAATTTGACAATTTCAAGGCTTTTCAACTCAGACCCTTGCATATATGTCATATATTGCATTGCAGATTTCATCCAATAGTCAAAAATGTACTCTCAATGCAGTATCATCTTATCAGTATTCCAGCACCATAAGCTTTCTCACTGCAAGCAGGAGACTGTTCATTACAATGAAACTGAAAATGGAATAACTGAAGGATTGATTTATATGACTTGCACTCAGGAATGTTCTAATTCTGACACAATCTCTCTGACTGAAATCCTAAACACTGTATAATTTTGATTTATTACCCTTAAAAGAAGGAGCCTGGATCTGTAGATCAACAGAATACCTGGCATGAAAAAAGAATGGTGCAAAAGCTCAGGAAGACTGCAAGAAAATGCAGATTGATCATGTGACTTTACTCCAAACATTGTCTCAGCCAGCAAATCCATGAACAGAGTGGAAAAACATTATGCGGATGTTTTCATAAATCCACTCTTGTCACTCGGAAATCTCTCACAGTTATATACATTTTAGAGCAAAGATAAGAACATGTTAGTAAGTTCAAACATGAAACAGTCTGTTTACTAAAAGCTGCAGGAAATGTTTATTAAACCAGCTAATTTATGGCAAAATAGGGCCAGAACTCGATATACTCCACAAAAGGCTGCTTTACCAGGCAGCTGTTTCCCTCCCACACCAACAGTGTAACCCACTCTGTGCTATTCTGTCCTCACATCTGCTGCCATGGGAGCCAGGAGAAGGCTTGTAAGGGTGTGAGGGCACATTGGACCTGACTGCTCACAGGTGAAAGCTAGAACAGCCCTACAGTGTGCTGCTTAAAATTAACAGCTGATATCTTTAAAGTAAAGCAGCTGGATCTAAATCGAGTAGAATCTTCTTAAATTGAAAGGTGAATCAGGCTGGTTGTCACTTCTTGAATTTTTTTTGTAAAAAAGGTAAAGAGAGTAGTTAGAAGAAAAAGCAGATAGAAACTATTCACAACAATCTGGTTGATAAATGTACATTAAAAGCCCACTGAACACACTCTTAATGCCCTGCAGGAACTGAAATCAACAGGTCAGTTTAAAGCAGACTAACAAAAAGAAATCTGCCTTCCACCTGTGCCTTTTTTCTGTTCTTAATGTTCGGTGAAATGAATACTTGCCTCCTTTCCTCCCACACACTCAGCTCACAGTTCCCACTTAGCCATTTCCCAGTCCTATTTTAGACAAATCTTTATCTTATCATGCTTCTCCTGCAAATCCTTCTCCTCTAGAGCACTTAACATCCTCTTCTTTCATAAAATCCACCTTTTACAAGTAGTACATAATCAGTCTTACTTTATTCTAGCCAGGAAATGGAGCATTGTATTTTAGAAAAAAATTATTGTTATTCAGTGAGTTTTGTGGCTGGTATGAATTGTTTTATTCTAGCAGATGGTAGTCTCCTCTATGCAGGAACATTTGTCTGCTTCACTGTACTGCACAATGCATATTATTCTCACCTATGAATGGGCCTGTTCCTTATTACTTCCAAAGATCAAATATTACACAATTCCTCCAGTATGGAGCTGCAGTCTGAGCTACAGCTACTGCAGCCACTATAAAAGCACTACAGGCTCAGAAAGATTATTCCTTCCTTCCTGAATATGTTAGAGTAGATATACCAAGAACTAAATTTGTGCTTAGGGATAGCAGGAAGTGTCTGATTCTTTTTATGTACTGGCAGAAAGGGAGGGGGAAAAAAAGAAAAAAAGAACCAAACAAACAAACAAACAAAAAAAAACAAACCAAAAAAACCCAAAAAACCAAAAAAACAAACGGGAAAAGGAGGAGATAAAAAAGAGAAGAGAAAATTATTTAAAAAAAAAAAAAAAAAAAAAGAGAGACTTGCATAGAATCATATTTAAGACATTTATTCCCTGAACTATATATGGACAATTTTCAAACTAAGAAAATAAAGTATTTATATCAAAAACTGTGTTCTAGTGTTCTACTAGAATGTGCCAGTGGCTTGTAAGCAGCAGACAAAAGAGAAAAAAAAAGACTATTATTTCTGTAATCAATTAGCATATCAACATGTAGGAATACAATACAGTTAATATTTGATTCTTTATTCTTTAGACTAGAAAACTTAACATAAAGCCCAGTTCTGCAAACCAATCCTGGCATACTTGATTTTCAGCATGAGCTGTTTATTGAATTCTCAAATGAATGTATTTATCATTAGCAAAATCAAAACAGCAGAGGAAGTAATATAGTCTTAGATTTCCCAATGGTGAATTAATTAGCGGAGTCAATTCTGGCCTCAGCCTGGTATCTCATCCACCAGACAACACTGGCTTCCCACTGTAATGACAGATGATTGTAAAAGCTTAACAGTGTTTTGCCAGTGCTGGTAAAGCTGATAGGGATGGGAGTGAAGGGCAGCTTCGTATCTTCTTCAACCAATGGCAAACTATTCAGTATGAGAGGTTAAGAACTACTTTATTAGGATGATCATCGTTACCCTCAACAACTATAAAAAGCTCCAAGTCAAATGGTTCTGACTCACTTGTTGAAGGGTAATACCATCTGTGGAGGAAATTCTGGATATGGGCTGTCACCAGTGGCTAATCCCCCTGGAACAGGTGCTCAGCAGTTTGCCAGTCCCACATCACAGCAGGGCGGAGAGCCAGGGCATGCAGCTCACAAAAGAGATGCCCACTGGAAAGGAGGTGGAACAAAAGAAGAAAAGGCCTGTCTTCGTGTTTCTTCCAAGTGGCTTCCTGTAACTTGTAAGTTTTGGTGACTAGAAAAATTTGGAAGCTGTTCTCCACTCAGTGTGCATCACCAGTAATACCCTACTTGTCCTTCCTCAATAGTGAGTTCTCCTGGGCACTGCAGCAGCTCTAGAGTGAAAAACTTTTGCAGACAGTATATTTGCAATTATAAATCCAACAGATTCTCTATAAACTGGTGACTGTTAATATAAAATATTTTAAAACAAAATGTCTAAGTACCAGATCAGTCCAACCTGACTAAGGTCAAAAAACATTTTTCAAGCCCATTCAGGACAGAAGGCAGAAATATTCCAAAACTGACTTTCAAATGAATGAACAAGGAATACAGACTCAAAATCTCAACTCTGGCAGACACTGAACTCAGTGTCATTTGATCTGCAGTAGCACTTGGGTGTCTGAGTAGGTCTGCTGAAACAGAAGGAAATCGTTCCCAAGAAGATTGTTCAGCTAGTCCAAACCGGTAGATTCTGAGTAAAAGAAAAACATTTTCTTACATTATAAGGAATATAAATAAAACAACATAGTCTTTTCACTGAATAAGGTACACCTATTAAAAATTCCATATTGCAGACCTACAATCAGACAGATGGAAAGACTTCTTCAAGGGATTTTTTTCAATCTGTAATACAACACACCTTTCAATATAATATTTCTGTCCAATTAAAATTATTCTATTGATGGAGAGTCTATCATAGTTTTATTATGATTACAATTTATTGTAAAGTTATTGTATTCATTATTAACCTGAGCTGTAAAAAATGTAAATAGTACTAATTATTAAACTTAAAAACAATGCAGAAAAAGAAAAAAAGGATAGCAAAATAAAAAAAGAGAAATGAAGCTCATTAAATGCCTGGTTCCCATTGATTGCCAATAGCTGCTAGTCTTGAATTAAGAGGTTATTTTATTGTCCTTTACAGCCAAGCTCAGCCATGCTCCATTCAATAACCAATAATTTATGTCTTTGAGTTCATAATAATTACAGTAAAAATATTCCCCATTTTCTGGCATGCTGTGTTTATTTTAGGATATTAACACAGCAATCCAAATACAACACGTAAAACTCCCTCAGGGTTTTCTGTCTCACATCCCAGACCTTCTGTTTTTTTATAAGCTTTAACAGCCACAGTTAGAAGAGATATAAATAGTCTGAAGCACAAGAGAATCTCTCTTCCCTGACAGAATCTTTATTTACAAGCTCTACGAACTGAAGCAGGTCAAACAGTCCCTTGCTGGCAGGTTAATAAGGCCCACCTGCCAAATAAACCCACCAGTGAACTCCACAGGGCCTACATAAATCCAAAGCGCTTGGAACAAGATTTTCTCCCTAGGAATCATACTGAGATGGGATGCTTATAGATCAAAAGGGGGTCATCTTTCAAACTCCAGAGTGCTTGTCTGCCTGGCACACACACACGAGTGTGCAAAAGGTTTGCAAAACCCATGACTTTTACCTTCAGAAGACATCATTATTCAACATTTATATTTCAATATTGCTTACAGAACACTCACATGCTGAGGGCTTCTCTGCTGGTTCAATATGAACATGTAAGGCTTGTAAGTCTCTCTCTTTGCACTTTTTAAAGGGCAAGTATAGTTGGGTCATAAATTAAATCTTTTAAATTATTCAAGACTTAACATACAATTAATTAACAATGCCATTAAAAGAAAATGAAAGAATATGATAACTGGTTATTTAAACCAACCTAGAAATTAATTCTCAGAAGCCAAAGTAAGTTTTTTAATGAATATTGACAATTATCAAAGTGGAATTCCATTCTGAGACCTAAGCTGTTCGAACACAACTCTTGGGTAAATGTTTCCTATTGAATCAATGACTTCTTTATGTTCTTTCCTGAATCAGCTAGGCCCAACAACTATCTCAGTGTGGACATTTCCACAGCCTTCGGAACAGGCCCACTCGCTATGTTTATATTGCATTGTAAAAAGCATTTCCAAAGCATCCTTCAGATTTCTGTTGCTGTTCGTACAGTCAGCAAAGTGGTAAATTCTGAGCACATCCCTCATAATTTATTAGGATGGCACCAGGGAGATGAAGGCAGACAATGGATTGTAGCTGGGCAGCAGAAGCTCTCTGGCTCAAAACACTATAGCAGAACTTGTGATCCACTCATGAAAGGAGCTGGTTTACCTCTGCACACCTGGCTGAGAACTGCAGGAATATCTGAGCTGATTCACAAACAGGTTAATGCCTGTGTGTAATGGGCAGGGATCACAGGTCCCACTCTAATGAGCCAGTGAACATCTGATGAAGTTCTTTAATTTACTGTGAGGGACATACCCATATGAGGCCTACTGGCTGCCTGCCTGCCTATAAAAATCCTTGAGGATAGGTTACAAGCAAATCAGGGAGCACATAAAAAAGGCTTGCAACTCTTTGTTCCTGTAGGTCTACCGTGGACTAGACCAGAGTCCCCACAGGCACTGGGCATTACAGCTGTATTAGACCATACATGATTGGGGCTGCAGAGACTACTTATTGATAAGTACATCTATTTGCCAGAGTCATTCCAAATACAAGTCAAATGTAACAGTTTTACAAGTGTAGGTGAAGTAAGGAACACATGTAGAACGTGCATTTAAGATGCTATGTTGTGGCAAGCACTTGGTTGCACTTTGAAGGCCTTGAATGCATTCCTTGGAAGGCTTTGAATGTCAGATTACCAGAGGGAATGCTCAATTTCAGAATCCTGGTACTGCAGCTCTTGGTGATGTTATCACTGGTGTACTTTTACTAAGAGGCAAAAGTACTTTTTCTGGGCCCTCTGAAGCACTTCTGGGCTGAGACAGAAGTTGGGGCTTTTAATCACAGGCCCCTTGATTCTGAATGCCATTTAGGTGCCTATCATGTTTTGTGGAAACAGTGCAAACAGCCTTGAAGGACCAGCTCAGAACCAGAAGATGCACATAACATCAGCCCTTCAGCAAACACTATGTGCCCAGTTGCTGTAGCAATTGCAAAAGGAGTGTTCAACTCCCAGTGGCTTGTGTCCATGGGAATGATGCTATTCTTAGCACAGTGATACTACAACCATGCCCAGCTTCAGCGTGAGACAGCAGAGTGGGTGAATCTTCAGGCAGGCAGTGTCCTACATCCTGGCCAAGACCAGCACCTTTCTTCTCTGCTGGGTACATTCTTCATTTAAATCACAGTTTAATTCAGCTGCTGTAAATGCAGCTGAGACAGCCCAATGTCTGGATGCACATTTGGACTGGAGGCAGAAGTGGCTCGGTGGGGTCAGTGCTGTGTGTAGGGCTGAGCTGCTGACAGTGGAGCACAGTATGACTCCCGCAGACAGCCCAGCAGCCCTTGGTGCACAGTGTGACTCCCGCAGACAGCCCGGCAGCCCCTGCTCCCTGCCAGGGCTGGCTCACCAAGCGGGAGCCTCTCAGTGCTGCACCGGCTGGCACCGCGCACGCTCTGGCTCATTAACAGTAACTGAAGCGAGCAAACAGAGCTCACAGCAGTGAGCACATCCAGCTCGAGTGTAAGAACATTGTAAAATGCGCAAGAAACATATCCCACTCCTTTCAGTTTTCACAGCAGTGACAGCACAGGTGATAATTTAGCAGATAGGCCTGCATTTGCAAACCTGCTCATCCTGCGCCTCACATCCAGTTGTTTCAGCCCTAATTTGTCAAGTACATTGCACATACTCAAAACCAACGTAAAACAAGTGCAAATCATCTTATATAAAGTCTCCAAACAGTTCTTGAAATTAGTGGCAATTTCTGAAAATGCCTGTCAGTGAGCATTTTTCTCAAGACACACACACTGAGTAAATAGGATATGATCACAACTACAATTTCTCAGTACAGGAAATTGCCAGTCACCAACATAATTAGAAACAGTTCATGTGATCAAATTAATCATTCAAAAAAAAAGCAATTAACTGTTAACAGAATAATGGCATGCCTTAAAAAAGAATGAAATTAACCTTTAGGACCTACACAGTTACCCTCACCACTCTGTACTGAGGCAGCAAAGATTAATACATGTGCAAAATAAAACACTGCATTGGCATCTGCTGAAAACAGTAGTAGCATTATCTATCTGGCCTATTCAACCCTTAACAAACTTATTCTTTGGCCCCAGCAGAGAGTGGAAATATCAATAGTCACTTCTCTGCCAAAATGAAAAAAATACCACTCTCCAAGACTTCCATTGCTATATAACTTACCACATTGTGATTATCGCTGACCAATAATTATATGAAGATTAAACATAAGTCAGCAATTTGAAATGCAGAAGAATTTAACATTCAAATCTATATTACAGCTCCTCAAAAGCCAAGATTTGACTTGTTAAGGCTAAAGCTTAACTCTGTAAGATCTGTAGAAACACATGCCAAACATATTGCAAAAAACTACATTTTTGCTCTGTTGTGCTAAACATTAATTCTGATTATAAATGTATTTTGAAATTTTATACGTCTAAGTGAGATTAAGTTTATGTTTAAAAACACAGTAACACTGCTCTCAATAGATAGCGGAGTTAATATATTTTGAAACCTCAAGCTGTGTGTTTCTACATAGATTAGATTTATTTTATTCTGAATGTCAGCAATGTTTAAATTAAGTCATACTGATGGAGAAGATAATTAGAGACATACAACTTCTATAGATAAATTTATTGATTCACTGAAGTCACTTATACCAAGCTGAAGCACGTTAGCTGCTGAGAACTGGTATACAGCTGGTTTTTATCATCCCAACACTGGAAAACAGCAGGGACATGCTCCTCAATTTTCCTTTCCCGTGGCCTCTGTCTTGCCCTGAAGATGTATCCCACTCCCTCATGTGTTCAACTTTCCTCTTCCTTTTGCTCCCTCGATTACACTTCTCTTCCTTCTGCTCAACACAAATGGTGCAAACACAAAAGGGTATTTGCAACAAAAGTGATATTTATTCCGTTCTTTTCCTATCTGAAAACATACCTGGTAAACAGGCTGGTGTAACTCGTAGTATGAATAAGATTCACATTTAACTGGGTTTTTTTTCATCAGGTATTACCTATATTTTACTCTGATCGGCATTTAAGCCATAAACTGTAGCTGCACTTAAGATGTCCCTCATTTGGACAGAGACTAATTCTATTTCAAATTCTCAAAGTAGATTATTTTCTTTTTCCCAAGGAATCAACTTTCTATTAAAAAATACCATTACTCCATTTTTATATGGGGTTACACAAAATCTGAAAAGCCTGTACCTTCTCATTTTCAAGATAATTTAAAAGTTATTCTAATACATGTCAAATTTTTCAAGTAACCATTTTCAATGAATTTTCATTCAAATTAATGAGCAAATATATGTTCAAGTTCTCTGGAACACATTTACTACTATGATTTTACAATGAATGTGCTACAATTGATATAAAACATTTTGAAACACTGATTTTAGATGTCATATTTCATTGTTTCTTAATTCTAGAACAGCAGCTTCCTGTGTCCATATTAAACAGCATACAGTATGCTGCATGGTGAAAGACATAAATACATACATGCTGATAAAGATTTTTCTTAACAGTTGTGATAATACATGGACTGACATGCTGAAGATCAGTGTCCATGTCTAGCTATACTGAACATAGCTAAGGGTAGGTTCAGACAGGATGAAATCAAGAATTACTCTGTTAATCCAAATAAAAACATGGACTGCTGGCCAAAGTCAGTGCACAGGTGATGGAGCTGCCAGCTGCCAGCATGAAAGTGTCATGGTGATAGTTGGGATAACACTGAGCAGGTATCTCGGCATCAGTGCTACATCAAAACAGAACAATGGGCAGTATTACCTTTACCAGTGTATTCATGGTTTGAACTATAATGGCTTCAGTGTTCACCCTTAATACGTGAAAAAGTCTGTGAAACAAGAATAAATTGCATCTGTAGATTCTATATGGCCTAATATAGTACTTATTTCATTCAATACCTTAGCACAATAAACACTGCAAACATGCTGTGCTGTTTTACTTATTTGGGAATATCTGATTAACACATGGACTACACTCAGGTAACTTCAGTTTAGCACTACTTTGAGTTAGCATTGCCACCAAGATAATCTGCATGCAGAAAAATACATACTAGACAGATTATTATATTAAATCCTAAAACAAAAATAAAAATGAGTTCAAGAAAGGAATTTAGAAAGCTATCAATCCATAGCATCCGTACAGGAGAGAAAGGTAGGCACAAGGCCCCTGCTACAGAGATCTACAGTGAAATTAAACGTGCTCATGAACTGCACTGTCTCTGCTATTTGCCTTTGCCAGGGGAATGGCAAAGCTTCAGCACAGGGACTGCTGGTCCCCCTATCGCTTCTAATGGCAACAAGTACCCTAAAATGTGCCCCATCCCCTTGTCAACAGCACTGACCAAGCTCTCCAAGGAGGGAGCTCTGCAGTGTTGCACAGAGTAATGCCACACACGCTGCTTGTTCCTGACCTCTGTCTAACACAGTGAAACTGCAGTGCAAGGCCTTGGCTTGTCCGGCACTCACTGTGCCTGCAGTGGCAACAAAATAAAACTTCCTTCACCTTCAGAGTTCCAGCTTAAAGCCAGGGGCACTGACTTCAGTTATTGCTGAATAAGTGATCTTGAAAAACTGCTTGAATTGCAAATTGTCTTTCGGCCTAGTAACTAATTGATAATCTCCAAAATATTTAAATATTTCTAGAGCAGCATGCTACCACTACATGTATTTAAATATCTTTGAGTTGAGAGAGGGATATTAATTGTGATACTGTTTAACACAATATCCATAAAAGTTGAAAGTAAGAAGCAATAAAATTTTAGTCACAAAATGAAACAGGAGTTTTTATTTGCTCTAGTTGTACATCTTTGATATTTCTTGGATAGGCCATTGAAACCAAAACTGTTAAAAAATACTGGCTAATTTAAAATCACAAGGAAATATAATGAAAGAACAAAATCTCCAAGAGGTTCAGCCTGGGAAATTGTGACTACTAGAAACTGATTAGTGGACATTTCCTTCAATTCCTTCAAAGCTATTGCTCAAGTGTAATGCAGCATGCCTGTGATTTGTCAGCACAAGCTTATTCTGCACTGCATATGCATTTACACCTTGAGAAGTTAAAGCTTTTTTAAACTCAGTTTTCAGAAGTGTCATATAACTATACCCCCTTGCAAAGGACCAGCCTCTTTGTGTATTGCAGTGGAAAAATGAGTATCTTTATTATCACAATAAGACCTCAAAGAAACGGCCAAGTGTTTTGAAAATTAAAAAACCTGCAAGCATAATTTTTATTTAAAGGGTCAAGACATTGGACAAGTTTGCACCAGTGTCTATCTACAATATAAACTGGTAGAATTCCAGTTAAAGGTGTTAACTCCCAAGGATAAGCTTTCCTGGAAGTCTGCATGGTGAGTTTATCAGGTGGTAATTACACAAGTGCAAATCTTGGTCTCATAGACAAGGCCAGTGATCTACAGCAATTTTAAGGACTAAGGAAGATTTGTCACCTTGACCATGATAACAAAATCCTTCCACTTACACCTTAAAGAACTGACACAGAAGGCAAACATAGGAACTGTGTTATCTGTAGGATATTATGCATTAGTGATAAGTACAAAATGCAGATCTGTTTCTCTTTTGCAAGTCATACAGAAAGATGAATTTATATCATCAGGCCTGCACAAAGAACTTATTCCCAAGAGAACGTACATAAAGTATTTGTATCACACAAGTTATTGATAATTAATGTTTCTTTTGGAAGTTGGGGGGTTNCATACATGGCATGCTTTGTACTTTCAGTACAAAATTTCAGATTCATTGTTCAGCTATGAAGAAAAGCAGTCCTTTATATTCCCTTATGTAAACAACAGGATTCACATACTTGTACTTCTATTTATTTGTCTTGATACTGGTGTCTCTATTTTTAAATTAGAAAGGATCTTTAGTTTTTCTGTGACTGCATTTAACTGAACTTTAGAAAGCAAGCTGGATAACACTGTCACAACTCTTAATTCAAATTAGCTATTTTAAAATGTAATGGCACTTTATCTTTCTCTTTAGTGCTGTAAACACTGACATTTGGAAACTAAATCTTGTTTGTCTAACACCTTAAAGATAGTGTATTTTTTTTCACAGAAAGGCTGTAAAACAAGTTAAGGTACCTTTATCACTGCAGACAGATCTCCTCCAGCCACCTTCAGCTTAAAGTTTTAATCAGCTAACGATTAAGATTTTCATTACTAAGTACTTAGCACTGAATTTGCACTGGTCAACTGCTAACTGCCAAGCAGCCACCATTAAACACTCACCTAAAAACATCAACAAACTAACATATGAAAGTAAGGATCACGTAAAAAAAGTCTGAGCCTTTCTGCAACAGATGGCCTAATTTCACCATTATCCATGAAGTATGATGCTGGTGTGCTCCCCCCCCCTCAATTATTATCTGTTTACCTTTGGGAGGAGTTGCCATAGGTCCTTAGCTACCAGGTTAATACAGTATCCATAGCACCGAGGAACTCTGTTCTCCGCCTTGTACACAAACACAGGTTCTCAGTGCACATAAATCCTTTATTAAACCATTGAAAGCTTGAAAAACCTGGCCATTACCTGCTTTACATTATCTGGTGCAACGGATCATGAGAATATTTGTTCCTATTGTAACATGACGGCTTTTAAACGATTTGAACTAAAAAGAAAAAAAAAAAAAAAGGAAAGAAAAAAAAATCTGTGTTTTCAATTGGCAAATTGCAAGCACATGGACTTATTTTGATGCAATCTTAAGGAAAAATATAACCCAGGCCATACTTCCAGAAGAGACAGCCCGGATAATTTGCAGCCAGGCACACTTCGGTTCTTACAACTATTCGACAGCCTCCAAATTGTGTGCAGTTGTATGAAAAGTCAAAACATTTGGCTTAAATCAGGATTTTCAGAAAGCGCACGTGCACGGTGGCTGAGGCCAGCGGTGAGTAGAGCACTTTTCAGCCGGCCAGGAAGAGATAAATAATAATATAAAGATATTTAAAACTAAACATTTTTCGCCGACCTCTGTATATTCCCTTTCGAGGGGATGAGGGGGAGAGGGAGGTGGGTTTAACGCGTTCTTGCGCACCTGGGGGCGGCTCACGACCAGCATCCCCGTACTCCAGGGGAGATAAATAATAAAAACAACATAGAGATGTTTTTAAAAAAGCGCTTCCCACCGGGGTGGGCGGGCCCTGGACCCGCTCTCGCCCACCCTGGGGGCGGCGAGCCGCACTCCCCCGAGCGGGCCTGGCCCCACCTCGCCCCGTGGCCTT